>VOMN01068236.1:0-81546 GCA_014899125.1 Orchestia grillus | reverse complement strand
GAGCACCTGAATAAAAATTTGGTAGTATTCATACAATAGTTATTAACTTGGTAAGCATGCTTTAAAGCGCAATCTGTTGGCCTTCAAGGTTAGATTTAGGGGTATTCGTATCAGTTACTTTCCAGTGCTGAACATCATCGGCCTTTTTTTTCGAAACAGCTGTTTACGTCCGTGTACTCATATCTTTATGCCCTGTTGCTCGACAAGTTTTAATTTGAACATTCTAATACTTTCTTATGCCCTGTTGCTCGACAAGTTTTAATTTGAACATTCTAATACTTTCTAATACCAGTAATGTCTTTAGTGTCTTTTAAGTTCAATGTATATCTTTAGTATGTCTCTAATACCAGTTTAGTATGTCTTTAGTATGTCTCTAATACCAGTAATGTCTTTTAAGTTCAATTTTTTTTCTGTAGTATGATACGATAAATTTTTGATGCTATGCGTTGCTCAAGAGTTATTTCATGACTTCCACATATGTCCATGAAACTGGAGTAAGCAACCCGGGAGTGTGTTGTGTTGGCTTCTGTGGTGCATATAAAATTAGATTACGCTGCAATATTCCTTAACCTTGAAAATCGTACTATAACTTTGGTGATAGCCAATCAAGTTTATAAGTATTATATATAGTTTAATTTGAATTAAAGGTAATTTTATATATGTTTAGAAATTACTTTAGATGAATAATTTAATTTTGGCTACAGGCATTTGGCTGAGTAACTTGAAAGGTGTCACCAAAAATCACTTCTTGTCTAATAATTGGGTCTGGAGCAGAATTTAGTGTAATTGCTGTTCAAAATTTTCTTGTTTTTTGTTTTAGTCTTATTTGATTAAAATTATAATCAGTTGTTATTTATCATTTATTGTGACACTAGTAACACTACTTGCCATTCAAGTTACAGCAAAGTATTATAGAGATTATATGCAAAGAAAATACTTTTGAAAATTTCCTATGGTTTTGGTGTATGTTTACTTATTTCTAAGCTAATTATTATGGTTAAAAATTTATAGTTAGCCATGTTTAACAATGAATAAGATCAAAATTTCCAAAATCAAATGAATTTAGTGTTCAAATTCCTAAGATAGATCAGGAAATGTTTTTTGCTATTCAAAATTGTTGCAGGAGATTTTCATTCATATTTTTGGCAATATTTGCATGAACTATATCCAAGTTTAAACTAAAGGCTTGGTTTCTTTGAATGATCTTTTGATTTAAAATCTACATATTATTATTGATCTCATTTTCATTATTCATTCTAAAATATTTTTTCAATATTTCATCATATAACAGTTGCAACATCCAACTTTTTTCTCAATCTAAATCCAGATTGTTGGGCTCAATAAGTGCATAAACACTAATGAGGACATCATGCCTTAGATTTCACTATTGACTTTTGTTCAATATCAAGTTTAAAAAGTACCAAAGTTTGGAGTGGATATTAACAATTTTAACACTTAAATTTAGATAAATTTGATGTAATTACATTATTAAAATATTTTGAAAATTGTATTTAGATTCCATGTTTAGCTAATATTTTCTTCACTGCAGCCAACTGGATAGAACATCCTACCCATCATACAGCTTTCATTTTAGTGTCATTTGATGGGAATTTTTTTTTAAGTGGTAGAAACCTATTTCTAAAAATTTGGAAATGTAAACAAGTTGTATAAAAAGATAATCAAGGCTTTCTCATTTAATAAAATGTAATGCTGCAAACTTGATGAATATTAAGGTCATATTTTTGAAAGTTGAAACATCTCTATTAGGCATGTAACATGTCAAATTAAATTAAACCTAACCTTGCATAACCCTAATGTAACAGAAAAAGCTTAAGCACCAGAAATGAGTTCTACCATAAAAGCTAATGTTTTGTAATTTTTATTTGTCTAATATTTATTTTTATTTGTAGGTGTCTGCCACTTCAAAAAAAATTCTTATCCAATGATACCAAAATGAAGGCTGTATGGTGATTTGGAACCTTTGTGCCATTGGCTACAGTAAAGTAAGAATTAATCTAATATTTTTACAGAAGGTATGAGAGTCACTTCTCACACTGTATTAAGAAATTCAAGTACTCAGGCTTTGGATTCATATTTGCTATGCCCTATGGAAATATACCATGTCTAGTGGAACAATAGTAAGGCTCCTAAACTGTGGCAGTGTTACTAATTTAGATTGAAATATTTCTTTCAATACGTAGATATGTCAAATATTTTTACATGACTAAAATATTAGAGAAAATAAAGGTACATTACAAAAAATAAGTGCTATATTTTATATGAGAAGTCATTTGTATTGTATTGTGTATATTTTACTACATAGTATATTGGAAAGAGGTTAATATATCAAAACCTCTTGGCAAAGTTACTCAATTCCAGGTACTGAAAATAGCTACATACTTTTTATATATTTGATCCATATCCTTCAAAAGAATAAATTCTGTAGCAAGCATTATATTTGCTTGCCTGACAGTGTATGGGTATATTATTTTGTATTATCAATTACTTTTTTGTGTGTTCATATTTTCCTCAACAGATTTTGTTTCAGTTATCAAATAATTAAATTGCTGTAAGTAAAGTTTCCCTTCACAATGGCTAGCAAGAGCCTGACTCATATTTTTATGATAATGAGAGATAAAGCTCTTCAGAGAAGAAATATGTACCAAGTAGAAGAGGTGAGTATGAAGCAGGCATATGTTGTGCCTGCCTTGCATGGTTGAAAACATTAAAATAATTAGCAGTATATAAAAAACTGTTCCTTGTATAAATTTTGTCATCATAGTAACCTTCCTAATGTTGAATCATTTTTAAAATTTATCATGGGAGTAAAATGTAACTATTAGTGCAATATGTTTTTTTTAAAGTGAGCATTGCTTTTCCAGAAAGGTAGGCAAAGCACTTGCCAAGTATACAGCTATAAATAAATTAGTATTATCTTTCTATTGCATTTCTGAGTAACATTGTAAAAATTACATTTTATTCCTTGGTTTTTAGCTTGATGTCCATTTTGTGAATGAAATTTTTGATCCACTGATTTATTCTGAAGGTATTGCATGGATTGTGTACCCAGCAATAAAAATTGCTTTTACCAAAAAATGAATTGAAGTATTAAATATTTAAATAAACTAACTGGTTTCTCATGAAATTTTTCTGTGTAAATCATGCATAAAAATGTGTAAATCTTGATTTAAAACTTGCACATTTATCTCTCAGATTACAGCTGTTTGTTTTTATTGCAGGGATATGGAGACAGAGAAGCTTTAGTACGGGATAGAGGCAGCAATGCATCCCGTTTGCCCGAGTGGACCAGCATTGCTGAGGAAATTAGGTACAACACATCAACACTGGAGACAAAAACTAAAAAACTTCATACACTTCAGGTACAAAACTTGTCTCTAGGGGATCATAAATCCTATGCCTAATGGTTTTCACATATTTCTGAGGTATATTTTATGAACGGTAGTAGGAGCATTCCTCGGTTGTACTTTTTAACATGGTTGAGCAATTTTAGAGTTTGTTCAATACTTGTTTGTATTCAAAGTTAATTCCAAGGACTTGTCTATATTTCCAGGTTGAAAATATTTCTAGTTAATATCCATTTCAGGTTTCTAATGCCTGTGTTATCAGAAGCAACTCTGTTTTTCAACAATTTCAATAGTGAGGTTGTAAATTTTGAGTATATGTGTATATTCAGATGTTCACTTGTTCAAGTACTCCAACATCATTACTCAGGACTCAGATTTGAATTTCACAATCAAATCTGCTGCATATGTAGGTCTGAGATTTTCTAAAATCTAAAATATACTTATCTGATATAAAAATTTGTCTGTAATCATAGTAATTTCAAGTCAAGTGTGTATGCTGTATACTCGGGAGAGCATCATTGATTGCTAAACCTGTATTGCCATACACTGGGTGTTGTTACACAATTAATGAGGTAGTAATATTTCTTGTGTGCTGTAATTTACCCTTGGACATAACTTAGGGAGGGGATTATGTACCCTATAGCTTTGCTATTAGAATATATTGTGATACTTGGTATTTCAATGTTCCCAGAAGAAATGTGTGTGTCTGAACTTTGGGAACTTTCATCTGTTGTCTCATTTTCCCTTCAATGGTCTGTTAGTCCATAATGCCAGCATTGTGCTACAAAGCTTCAATCAGTTATAGCACTAGTGCAGTTTTATCATCGCTGTATGAATCAAGATCATTCGGCAGCCAAAGCAATCTCAATATGAACAAAAGAGCAAGACAAACCATGTTCAACTGTAAAATATTTTTATATAAAACCTAATCTAAAATGTTTCAGTCTCTGGCCATCTTCAGTGAAAGGGAAAATTTAATGCTTGTGTTGATAAAATTCCACAGGGAAAATATTAAAAATGATACCACACAACTGGGTAAACAAAATAAAGGTGAATGTGAAATTAGGGTTCCAGCTAACTAAAAGTCAGATGTGAAAGAAGGCTGAACTGGGGTTATCTATTTACTATTCCCTTGGGAATAAGCCGTGGCTATTATTTAAAACAGGCTTAAGCTTGAAAATCATTAGAGAATCCAAAATTTCTACATCTGTGTGAGTGAGTTCTATACTTTGTTCTTATCCCACAAAATTTAGATCACTGCAATATATTCCCCAAAGCTGGCTCCTCAGGGGGCATAGGACAGGCAATAGGGTTAGGTTTGTCAAACGTATGCTATGGGGACTGTCATCCACAGGACAGCACTGTTAGGTTGCCTCAGCTGTAGAAAAGCCTTTGAGTCTTCTGTATTTTGTGCTCACTTCACTTCTTTCAGTTTTCACTCATTCTTTGCTATCTTTGTCTTTTCTTCCTTTTTTCTTTTTAACTTACTGTTTCCATGTGCAGGGGATCCTATTTAGGAACCCACCTTATGCATAGATTCTCCATTTTCTACAGTTCACACTAAATGGTTCCTTCTCTTTTAGTGCAACATAGTCTAAGTCACTGAAGTGCTGTAATCTTCACTGCTACTATTCTCCAGGGCTAGTACACCTTGCATTTCCTCACTGTTTGAGAGGGTATTGTCAGCCAAAATCGCTTTTCTTTGAGGGGGTATTGTAAGAAAGTTCATTCAGTAGGAGGGGTTTCCTGCCCTCTCTCCCCAACCCCTCAGTTCTTGCACACACCTATGCTAAAAAACTGCATTAATGGCTCTAAGATCGGTATTTTACTCTGAGCTCATCAGACTTAAACAACTGTAGCTAAGTTTGAAGGTGATTAAAGGAGGTATTTTTTCAGTTATGCATTTTCCCACCACTGGATTTTTTCTTCTTTTAATTCTTATGTTTCTTGAAATTTCTTTTTCTGGGTTTTGACGTTCATTTTGATTTCATTGTTAGCTCATTTTATGTTCATTCTCAATTTATTGTAATTTGTGGAAAGCTGTAACTGATCTATTATCACTAGATATTACAGATACTCACGTTTACATAAACTAAGCTTTTTACAAATATTTACGAGAAATTGTTTGTTAATAAAGGTAGTTATTTATAAATACAGTGTGGGCCACAAAAAAGTTTCCTTTTTTCAAATACTTATAACTCCATAACTAATGACTATAGAAACTTTTATATAGTCTTATTTACACCGTCATTTAATGTACTCTCATTAAGTTGAACTATTCTGCATTTATAGGAATAGTCTATGAACAATTAAACAATAAGTCAGAGTCGTTTTTTTCGCCATTAGGGTAGCCATTTCGTGATTAGGGTAGTTTCTGTGTAATGAAATGATTGAACTTAATTTAAATCTGTTGTACAGAGCAACCTTGTCCGAACACCATCACTGGATGACAATAACCCTGATGAGCTGCAGCTCACGTCTCTGTCCAACGAAGTCAGCAAGGTGAGGATCTCGGTGCTGCTGTTCCGCTCTGCGTGGGCGAAATGTAAACAAGTTGTAACTATTTCTGCTAGAAAGTGATACGGTTGTGTTGCTGCCTCAAACAGTCGTGCTTTTTAAGTTGTTTCAAATCGAATTTCTTAAAAATCAAACGTTTCTGACTTGGTTTTCCTAAGTTGAGGTGTCTAACACTGCAGCTTGGGTGACTCATTAGACGTTATACTTCAAATGTCAACTTTTCACAGCTGGATTATGCAGCATGCTAATAGGTGGGGTTAAAAAATAAAATTTTGAATTTTTTTTTGCATCGGTGTATTTCATATAATATAGGCAAACAGAGAACTGTCAACACCTCAGTCAACAACTACATATGTCAGTATTTGATGAATTAAAACTGTATAAACTAACATGAAATATATCAATTCTACAGAACAATATTAATAAAACTGATTGTCCCACAATGTAGCATATTCAAACCCTATAAGGACCTCTGTCAAGAATGATATACATAAGAAATAGCAGTTTCATCTTAAATTCTTACAGTTTCATTTAAAATAACGGTGACTAGGCACACAAATGCATGAAATGTGAACATCTACTTCTCCAATATTTCGTTCGTTTAAAATTAAGTTGGTCTTTTTAGGGTTGAATAGATCAGTTTTCAACACTGACCAACAGAATATGAGTGTAATGACCAGCACAGTACTCGAGCATCTGTGAGGGGCGGTCTTCTTATGGAAATTGTGTTGCAGATGCTGGAGCGCTGCCGCAGCTTGGTGCTGCAGCTGGACAGGGTGCCTGCGTCTGGCAGGGAGAAGCACCTCAAGGACAGCGTGGTGAAGGCACTCATGCTCTCCCTGCACTCCCTCAACGCCACTTACTCGTCCTCCTGTGCCTCCTACACTCAGTGTCAGTGCTGGTGTCTTGTGTGCCTCCTACACTCAGTGTCAGTGCTGATGTCTTGTGTGCCAGATACAGGGCTTATGCAGGCGTGTTGTGTACCGGACACAGTGTCAGTGTTCATGTATTATCTTCTTGGTCTTGAGGATTATTGTTACTATTTCTATTTATATTGTTCGTAACACACTAGACTTTATTGCTGTGCTCACACCTGGTTGAACTATGACGTGATATCAGCAGCGTAGGCTTGTGCAGTGCAGGCTTCCAAATGACTCTTGATTGAGCCTTTGTTGCTGTATGGAGATAATTTGCTTTGATGAAAATAAATGTGGCTACTTTCTCTCGGGAGAAATTTCTGTGAAGCATGATTAATTTTGGACTAATATTATATTGTGTGGATTTAGTTTGATGATAATGCAGTAATTAATGCTACTTTTTACATAATTTCTGCTCTAAGTGCATAAATTGCTTCTCCTTTTGCAGCCATGCAAAGTCTGAAGCAGACGAGCTCTTTTGGGGGCGACCCTTCGTATGACGTGCTGGACGAGTTCCAAGGAGACTCCTCTCCTGGGTGAGCTGGGCGGGTCTGCTGGTGTTGCTGGCGCGTGCCNCCTGCTGGTGTTACTGGCGCGTGCCTGCTGGTGTTACTGGCGCCTGCCTGCTGGTGTTACTGGCGCCTGCCTGCTGGTGTTGCTGGCGCGTACCTGAGCAGAGCTCAAAACTTTATCTTTTCTTCAGTAGTGGATGTTCTCTATAATCTTTCTGTACATCTTGCAGCGATATTAGAGGTAACTGTTCACTATTGCCCCCACATTGCGCTTCTCTCTGTGACCGTCACCACAAAACACGAGTCGCGAGGCTCACATTGAGGCAGAAATCAAGTTACATCAGATACATCTGAAGTGGTTGAGGTACCTCGTCCTGGCCACACTGGTGTGCTGCTATTCTAGGAATTTCATGGTTAATCTCACTTTCCCAAGGGAAGCACGTCGCCTGCTGGGGTATCGAACCCTGGACCTCTTGACTAGGAGGCAGGCGACCTATCACTTGCGCAACGGAGCCACAAGAATTCAGTAGTATTGGCTCTCGTGATTGGGGACTCGATAGCTATGTTAACGAATTGTGAAATATTGGAAGTTTTATGTTCATTAAACATCTACCCATTGATATGATCATGCATGGAAACAATGCAGTGCTAAGTCTTGAAAGTATGCGCCGTATAAAAATTCTTTTACATACATAGAAGTAATGAAGTTCTACCCTATTTGCGCGGTAGGCGTTAGGCAGTTCTTCGCAGCCATCATAGTTTTCTGACGTATCAGGGCAGTTTTGAGCAGATTATCTCTGTTAGCAAGGAATTGGTGTGTAGCCGCGTACAGGTCTCGGCTGCAATGTTTGAAGTGGACATAAGGACCACGCCACGCCACTGTTTTTCAGTGAACTGTGCTGAATTAACTACACCGATTTTCAATTAGGTAGATCTTGAAGACATGTGCCACTAATATTATCAGGCGCAGAAGTGATGACGCCGTAGCTCTCAAAGCATGCATCGCTTCGAAGTAGTTGTGCCCAAACCTGAGTGATTATTTGCAGGTGGACGGAGGAGCAGCTCAAGTTCCTGGCAAGCAACCAGAGCGCCGTGATCGCAGGGCGGGAGAAGGCAGTCCAGTCCATCCTGAGGTCGACGCTGCACCTCAACCAGCTCTTCAGAGACGTGGCGCACCTCGTGCACGAACAGGTGTGTCATTCCGGCCACAGTCATGTTGACCGGTGGGTGTGTGTCAGGTCGGTCAACCGTCATGTTGACCGGTGGATGTGTCAGGTTGGTCAACTGTCATGTTGACCGATGGATGTGTCAGGTCGGTCAACCGTCATGTTGACCGGTGGGTGTGTCAGGTCGGTCAACCGTCATGTTGACTGATGGGTGGGTCAGGCCGACTGTTGTTATGTTGACTCGGCTCATTTGTTCTCGACACTAAGCGCCAGAGGTTTGCCTCAGTGTTTCCTCGCCCTGTGTGTCGTGAGGACGTGGTGTGTCTTACGCTGCTCATCGCTAGGTCAGCAGCCTTGTCTGTGGCTGTGTCGCAGCCAGGTAAACCTTGCTATTTTGTCCATCTCTGCGTCCTGCTTCCTTAGATGTCCCATCGGTCATGGTATGCCTCATTAACGTCACCATTATCAGATACCCTCTCATGATTCCTACTGCAACTCGTACGTGGTGTGCAGGGCACACTGGTGGACCGCATAGACTGCAACATAGAGACGACCAGCGTGAAGGTCCGGGAGGGCCGGGAACAGCTCCAAAAGGCGCACCATCACCAGAAGAAGAATAGGAACCTTATTTGCATTTTATCTCTGGCTGCCGCCATTGTTATTCTTATACTTTTACTCGTGTTTGTGAAGAGCTAAGCTCTGAAAGCCAGCGTGTTTAGCTGCATCCCATTCTGCTCTCTGGTCTGTTCCTGCTCGCTACTGGCGCGGCCACCATTCCGCACCGCACAGCGGGTGATGCGTAACTCCGCGTCCTGTCTATTCTTCTAGGTGTATTTTCTAAGCGGAGCTTGAATTTATTATTCTAGGGAGCTGTGTGTAATGATATTTTTACATGTTAGATCGTAAGTTTTGAGCTTATAAGAATATTCTGTTGATTCTTCTCTTTAGAAAAGCTGAAGTTTTCATGAGAATAACGCGTAATATTCATCAAATTGATGAACGGAGGGTTCATAATAATGGTTCAGAAGTGTAAAACGGTATTAAAAAAATAGGCATTCGGATTACGTGAAATCCTGCTCTAATATATCTACTTTACTATCAAATATCTCTACCCTACACTTCTTCATGGCTACTCAACATTGTCTGAAATGTTTGCACTCAGCATCATTCAAAATTTCTCTTCTGTGCATTTCTTACTATTTCCATTGTACACCACTTAATATATCCGCTACATTACCTAAAATTTACGCTCTACACCACCTGATATCTCCGCTCTACACCACTTAACATCTCCGCTCTACAGCACCTAGCATCTCCGCTCTACACCACCGGACATTTCCGCTGTACAGCACCTAACATCTCCGCCTTACTCCACCTCAGCACTGGGAGCAACACTTCTCACCCCAGCTGCATGGCAGGGCTCGCTCTCTCCTCATGAGGAGTTTCGTTAGAATGTTCAGGAAAATTCTGTTTTTAATCGACTCATCTTGGGGAAGAACAATTTCATATTGTGCAGGGCAACAGAAGGGAATTTATGCAGTTTATGAGTAAGTATCTGTGTGGGCTAAAAAGAACGCCAACTTTTTGCTAGGATATCAAATGAAAATTAGGAATGCTAAAGAATTGTAATTATGTTTACTGAAACGATAAGCGCTTCGAGACTCGATTGGTCGTGTGGCCTGCACGTGTGTCATGTTGAGCGCTTCTGCCGTGTTAGTTACTTTTGGCTCACCGCTTCTCAGTCATCCAGTAACAATTCATGAGCCTTTTAAGTGTTTTTGTTGATCAACTTCACAGTCGCTCTCAAAGAGAGCAAGCTCTTTAACTGGAACCAAACTGCAAACTCGGTGAATTGTTCCTTAAACGTTCATTGCGCCAATTGTTTTTATTAATGTTAAAAGCAAAAACGATTCCTAGCGAATTTAACACAGTACATAATGTTTTGGAAACTGTATGGAAAGTGATGCAAGGTGTGCAGCTAAAAATAGATTTGTTCAGTTAAAAGCTATGCTCAGAGGGATGAATGTCGACTCAATTCACTCATTTTCAGGCCCTCGTATACAACTATGGAGAGGGAATACATCCAAACCCCTGATCATAAACTCGACACACCCGGCAATATTCCCAAATGATTTACTATATACTTAATTTTCACGGTGAAAATATCAAATTTCTCATCGCCTTGTGTGAAATTAATTTATTTTCTCGACTTTCTTACTACTCAGGAATAGTTTTTTTTTGTGTAAAAAACTTACTGGGTCTCACCGAGTTTCTTGGTGGTCGTAGAGAGGGACGTAATCATGAAAATTGACAGGTTTGTGCAGGCAAAGTATGACGGGTTCGTGAACTGTATAGCACCGGGAACCAACGACAAAAAATTCATTTATCGTTAATTTTGGGAAGTGTGCGTTGTGCTTTGAAATACGCTGTGATCGGTTGCAAGAAGCGCGAAGTAATGAAGAATGCTCAGTTCCCATAAATTGCAGACCTGGAAATCATGCGCCATGGCATGTGATGCAAAGGCGTCATGTTAGAGTAAATGTATATACAAAATTTGTCTTCATCCTAAACCAGCAGGGTAATCAATTTCTGCAGCTCGTTTTTATGAAAAGCTTCTTATAATGCTTTTTATAACTCTCATTACTGCTCAGTTACTTAAGTTTATATGTTCGTTTGAAGTTTGAGCGACTATTTGAATTATTCAAAGCCACCAACTTCTGCGTACGATTGTAGGGAGTTTTAGACTACCCTTGGTATATAAAAGCCCTCAGGGGATAAAGGATAGGCAACAGGATTAGGTTTGTCTATCTTACGCTATTGGACTGGCGTCCCCAAGGAAGCACTGTTATGTTACCTCAGCTATAGATAGACTTTCGGGACTTCCATCTTTCGTATCCAGTTTACTTCATTCAATTTTCACACCTTCATCGCTATCTCAGCTGTGTCTTTTCTTCATCTTTGTTTTCACTAGCTATATCCATGCGCAGGAGGTCCTGTGTAGGAACACAACCTAATGCGTATATTCCTTGTTCCCTTCAGTCCACACTGAATGATCCCTCTTTCAGCGCGACGTAGTCCGAGCCACTGAGGCGCTGCAATCTGTACCACCACTGCTACGTAGCATGTGATACAAGTTCCAATCAGATGCACTTACGTTACCTCCAAGGAGGTTTGAAATGAGGTAGTCACGTGTGACGTAGGGCGCTTGTTGCTTCCCAAGCTCAAGAATATTTTGTGTGGACGTCGGTGCTGAGGAGCCGAGCGAATTAGTCGCTCGTTTCAGGGATCATAAATCCGGCTTGAGATGTGCCGAGATCCTCAGGAATGTGAAGACGCGCACACCGACTCAATTTGACCTCGTTACCATTCCTAGCAGCTTGGTGCTCCTCGTCATGTTCCCGCGAGGGCGCCCTGCCGAGTCTGCAACTCCGGTGATGGGCAGTTGCTCTGGGTGAGCATTTGGTAGGTTCTGTTTCGTTGTTATTTTACGTATATTTATATTCTTGAAAACGGAGAGTGTGACATTTTTGTAACCCACTGCCCGGAAGCAACGGTTTCTCCTACCGTTTTCTTAGTGTTCATTTTGTTTTTTATGCTAGATAACAAGGTCACAGCTCCTACCACCTATCTAGAGTTCAATATTTGAAGTACGTGGTATGACGGTTAAAAATGCCCTCTAACGTTAACGTTCACTTGGAGCATTTGACACTCGTTTGCACATCATGTTTTCCCTCGCCTAATTTTGTATGTACCACCCGCATTGTGACGACTTCGATGTCGTTTCTTTCCCATCACATTATAACTAGATAGTTATTTATGCATATCTCGTAATTGTACGTTTTTATATGAAGAGCTATTTATGTTTCCTGTGAGCTTTCCCCAAGCACAGAATATAGGATCGTGCAATAGAATTCACTCGTTAATTTTTAGTTAAGGAATTCTTGCTTCATTTCAACTGTGTGCTGTTGGAGTCCCCTTGTCGGTCCTGTGACCGAAGTTCCTGCTGATGACTTCAGGTTGTAATATTTCCTGCAGGAGTCTGTTGTGCGTTTAAATTATAAGCCTTTTTATTCCTTCTTCCGTTCTCTCGTCTGTCTGATGGTGGGAAAGCCGGTGCGTGTTGTACCGCCATCTCCCGTGTCATGAATTTTTATTTCTTCTTTGCTTTTCGCTTTTGCATCTAGTACTGGGTCTGTGCCAACAGTCGTGCAGATTTGGACCCACGTGGTGCCCCTTGCACTGAACATGCAGAGCTCTACTGGGGCGACCGTCTTGCTTCGTCAGAAATGGTATTTGAACTCAAATGGTTAATTACAGTAGTGTGAATTTCCTTTTTTTCATTTCGTAATCATAGGATGGTGCATATCATTGACGTAATAGCGTTGTTTCTATTCAGAGACTTTGTGTGACGCATTTAGATTTAGGTACAAATGTTTGAAAAAACTTACGCAAATTACCCAGCATGTCCTTTAGTAAGTCTGCTTCGATGGAAGACCTAATTAAAGCCAAAGAATCTTAAAATATTTCATAAAACGTTGTTGGTTCGTTTCTTGAAATGTACACAGCTTTTTTTTTTAGTAAAGTTTCAATTGTCATCAATTAGTGCTTTGATTGCTTCATCAATGATTAGGAAACTACTATGTTTTGTGTACGTTTGCACCAGGTAATAAATATGCATTAACTTGTAAGAGTAACACTGTGTTAGCTCAGCAACGCCTGTAGGCTGGAGTTACTAACTTGTCTTTTTCCAGTTTGTGTTCATATTTACTTGAGCTATCCTCGACTCGACCGTCCTAGGGTTTCTTGTTTTTTTCCGGTTATTTACTTGCTCGGCACGTGGTTGACCTCAGGGAGCGTAGGGTAGGAAATGGGGTCGGATTAGTTGAATTTGTTAATAGCATGTTAGGCTACCTCCGCTATAGATAGGCTTTCGGGACTTCTGTCTTTCGTGCCTACTTGGCTCTTTCAATTTTTGTAATTTCTTCGCTTTTTTTTCTTTGTCGTTTCTTCCTCTCCATTCTTAACTTGCTTTTTCTATACGCTAAAGATCAGGTGTGGGAACACACCTTGTATATGTATCCCCTCCCATTCTCCGAAGTCTAAACTAAACGGCCCCAATTTTCGCTCTTAGTGCATCACATTTCGTGTGGCTTGGTAGCTTTAAATTAACTAATAGTGAAGTCTAATCTACGTAACGTACTTGCATTAGAGCTCCTGTGGTCCTGGAGCGTAGGGACCCCATGATACGTTACCAAATGACCTGTCTTCTTCCACGCTTCTACTTCCTTTATTTCCTTATTTTTGGGAATTAGTTGGGCTAGCTTGCTTTCGTCGTTGTTACTTTATAATTTGTTGTACCATGACCAGTTCTACAGGGACGTGCTCGTTGGAGCAACACTTCATTTTGTTATCTCCATGCCCCTCGGACAGCTTCTAGTACAGGAGCCAGCGCTTGCGGTCGCGCTTCGCGCAATTTTCTGCTCCACTCAATCTGCTCTCGAGGACGGTGAACTCTGATCTGCGTTCTCATCAGCGGAGGTTTTAGAGCGCTAGAAACAAGGATGGTTTTCACCAAAGGAATGAATACAGCAACATTTAAAGTCAGTATTTATTCAAGAATAACTAAAGTTATTGGAACATTTGTATACATTCCGCGTACTAGTCGATCAACGCGAGAGCGAGCTTGTGTATGTATTAAGCATGCGCCCAAGTTTGAAGATGTACTACAAACAAGAAAACTAGCTAGTTTACTATGTTTACTTATAGCCAAACGTTATTATACTTCTGGAAAACTTCTGGAACGATGCTACGCACGCAAAAATCTGCACCTGATTAAAAAAAAAAAACGCGTCATAGTCAGCAAGAATAGATGTTACAAAAACCTCTCGAGATTCTTGCATGGTATGTAATTATAACATAGAAATTGTTCTCAAAGGACTCGTGACATATCTAGCGAGAGAAAATCGAGTAACAGAACCTGCCTTCTAGCAGTTAACCGACAAATATACTAAACGTAACAGAAATGAATTCCATCACTCATTACACTACATCAGTTTAGCAAGAAATCAACAATGCAATTAACCCGTTGCTTATATACTTGTCTTTCATTCCCCTCAGGGAGCGTAGGGTAGGCAATAGAATTAGTTCAGTTAGGTTTGTCTATCCTATGCTATGGGGACTAGCGCCCCCAGGGGAGCACTGTTAGGCTACCTCAGCTGTAGATAGGTCTTCGGGATTCCCTTGCTTCTTTCTTTTTTCATTCTTTCTTCGCTATTTATCATTTGTCTTTTCTTCCTGTTTCTTCTTAACTTGCTGATTCTATGCGCAGGGGACTTTGTGTGGGAACACACCTTGTGCATAGACTCCTCATTTTCCTGCGTCCATACTAAATGGTTCCTACTCTTTCGGTGCGAGATAGTCTGAGTTACTGAAGCGCTGCCAACACCACGACTATTGCTACTATTACCTTTCCTTTCGTATATTAAATGTTGATACATTTGTTCGCTGCCGCGCAGTGAAAAAACGTATGAAGAAATTAGATTATTGCAAATCATGATTCAGATACTCCCAACTGTTGACAGTGTTTAGTACTAACTTTGGGACTAAGTACTACCCCAAATAAAAAATGCATTTCGTATATCTTTAAAAGTGACATTTTTTATTATATTCATTATAGAACAAATTTCATAAAGTACGATTAATCGAATACTATTCTCATTGATATCATTGTTACGATTATCTAGAGGGTTCAATTTAGAATAGGCAACCACGAGTAGTTCACCCTTCATGTTCTGACGGCTCCGGTACATTCATCTCGTATACAAGTCTAATAAAACCATCTGTGCAACATCGACCTTAAATACTAAATCTCTTAAAAAATTAAAGCTGTAATGTCCAGCAGTGCTATAACAAATCGTGAAAACGAGTAACGTGACCCTGTATCCGGCGAACACTGCGCCCCTCAACGTTGAGAAACCCTCGCCTCATCGACGTAAGTGGTAAGCAAGTCGTCGGTCGCTACAACCCTGCGTCGTGACCTTGACCACGTGCTGAGCACATACTAAAATGATTGTGAGCTTTCTTCCTCAGTACTTGAGCTTAGGATGCACACGTGCTCTACTGTCCAGCTTTACGCACATGAGTATAGGTTATATAAAAAATAGGTTATGCCTGCGTCTACCAGCACACGAAGCGTAAACTAGTGGAAATTTTGAAACCACGGTGACCCTATTTTTATCACAAAAAATACCGCACCACTAACGCATGCACCTTCTTCGAACAGCGCAACTCATTAGAAATGGCACGAAGAGTACCGTACCAGCTGCTGAGCTTCAAAACTAATAACAGGAGAACTCAGCAGCAATAAAGGCGTTGCCTCACATTGACCATCAGTATTAGCCCAGAAATTTGATGGGATTTCCTCGACGTTGTCGTAAAAGTTTTGAGAAAGTTTTAATTCATCGGTTCCCAAAAATAACAGACAAACTACACAGTCAGCGCACTCAAGATCATTAACACAGAAATGACCAGGAATTTTTTTAATGTGATCATTCACTTTCTTAGAGTGTGACATTCTTTCCTCGTAAACGCGTGGATTATGAAACTCGGTAAAATTAATTTATCTGGAAACGTATGAGCCCTGCGTTAAAAATACATTTATGAAGATAAATCATTTTGTCCATAACGTAGTATGAAAGTTACTAAAAAAGAAGATATCCCATCCTACCCATCTCGTACGACTACAAGTTAAGAACAGAGAGCAGCTCAGTTAATCTGGTAATTATATTATCGGACGGTAATCAGGCAAGTGAGCTCTATAGCAGAAGACGTGAAGGTGTGAATTAATGTGACTTGAAATCGCGGGTTTTCTCAAGTTGACAGACGCAGACATTAACGTTAAGGGAGCCCGCAAAGCTCATCAAGGATCCTAATTCCACAAGTGTTCTTGGGTTACGAAGTCGATTAATATTTCTTAGATTCTAAAACAATGACAGCGCAGGTCGCTGATTCGGAAAGACTGGCGATAGTTGATGGTACTTCCCTCCTAAGATCAGCAACTATATCTTGGTAATAGCAGATATATATAAATTAGTCTAACACTCGCATAAAAAAGTATTCAACTCCATGATAAAAGTATTCATATCTTCTCTATATAAGCTAATTTATTGATATTGAAATCAATATGTGTTTAAAATATTGAAATTATACGTTAAAACTAGCTATTTTTATTCAGAGCAAATTTTAAAAATAATTCACCTTTTTTTAATCGCACCTACATTTTGAAACACCCGGAGTCGGTATGGCCAGTACATTACAGCCTCGGCACTTTTAATAGCAGAGTCGAGCAGAGTTCAGTGTAGGCAGCGAGATGCCAGTACTTTTATCTCAAATCTAAACTATTTTACTAAAAAATAACCAGCATTACAATAACATTTGAAACTTGTTCAACTGCGAACATGAGTAATAGTTCTTTTAATTAACATGGAGTGCACAGTCGCCTCCACAAGTTCCACGACTTCGTCATTCGAGGTGCGAGCAATACGGTAAAAATTAATGAAGCCTAATTCACCTGAACATTTTAAGAGCAAGTTTTTCCTTTCAAGCAGGAAGTAATCCCTAATTTGTACGTAAAATTCTTATCCTTCTTAGACCAACGCAGAAATTACTTCGCTTACCGCAGTCTTTTTCATCACCTCCAGCAGGTTGTCTTGCCGTAACGTGGCGCTCGTCCTTCAGACACTGATGGCGTTGGGCACCTGAGCTGGGTCCAGCCACTCGTACTTGAGCTCACGGTCCAAGTTACGCATCTTGACCTCGAGGCTCAGCTTGGCCAAGTCGTTCTCCAGTCTGTAATGATAACGTCGTAGTTAGACCCCGTACAGATCAGACCCAATGTCTTGAAAGTACTGGAAAAAGAACATACTTCACATCTAGCGTTTTGTTTTAAAGGAATAGGTTGATGGTCTTTGAAGACGTTATGCACTTGATCTTGAACCAGTAATATCGGAATAGCAGCTAGGTATTGCCGAAAACGCTCGGCATGATTCGTGTTGTACAGAAAAAGAGTAAAGTTTCCTTCACGGAAAGTTCATATTACTGCTGGGAGTCAGGACACTTAGGACCCTTAGTCCGTTTTCTGGTCTCAATAGTTAGCTTGTCTGATCTGTTGCTCACGCTGTGTTTAAAATTTTTCTACGAGTGTATTAATTGGGGATAAGCCTTGTAATTGGTCGTTTAACAAAAAAAAGTGAAGCATAAATAGATGTAATTTCTAGCTTGACTTGAATTTGTGCCAAAAGCTTAGCAGGGGTTTAAGTTTTAGTAAGATCTTGAACACGCCAAGATCTTTGTGAAGTTTACGCACTCTATGTCTATTGATAGGTATGAAAATCAAAACCGTAAATGTAGAAATTACTCATGAACAAAATTTCCCATGATTTAGAAGTGAAATTACAGTCCCACACCTCATCACACGTCATAACGAGGTACAATTATCTCGTGGAAACGAACTTTAAATACATTCACGACTAATAAAAGTCGTCGAAGCTATTCGCTCCTGACGAGAGCAGCAAGCGATGACACTGTGTACTCACTCCTTAGCAGCCCGCACCCCCAGCGGGTCGTACATGTACTGCATTTCGAAGTCTCCGAGGGAGTTTGTGCCGCGCTTCGAGAGCAGCTTTGTGATGAGGACGATGTCTAGCGTCATGCACTTGTTGGGCAGCAGTGTCAGCAGGTCATGGTCCGTGTACTCTTTCTGGAGACGACAGGACAAGGTTATCGGTGTACAGAATGTGAAAAATAATCAATTTAAAACATGAAGCTCTTACTCGTGCCCAGGTACTCATATGAGTAGAGGGCATCAGCAGGAGTGCGCAAGAATGACACGTGGTACAAAGCAGTATATACTGCAGTAAATGAGACAAACAAACAAGAAATGGTTGAAAGGAAAACCTACTTTCACGTATTTATAAGACGGGGTAGAGTTACGCGCAAAATATTTATAGGAACGTAAAAATTCTCCCCGGTCGATGGCAGCATGTCTGAGACACCGACTTAGCAGCAATAGCACGAGGGACCCTGTCACACTCCAGGGCAGATTCATCTACTGTAAGCTATACCAACTTAACCTCGGACGTTGTCGCAGGTGTAATTCCAATTAAATTTTTTTGCTGGAGGGTCCACAATTATATATAATTTTTCTCACGCATTTTCTTAATTTTTTTTTAATTTATAGATCGAGCAGTGAAAAAGTTAGACTGGGCTGCGACATGAGTTGAATAGGAAGTCGGTGAACGGAAGGACAAATATTTCTTTTTTCTGGACGCCCTGTTTCAAAATTGAGCTGAGCTCCCTGTTCATTTATGAGAAAAAGCTTAGGTAAGCCGTACGACGAATTTAATGCCAATTTTAAGCTACACATTATCATTTTGGCGAGTAGTGCGGTCTATATTATAAGGACTCATTGAGAGGAACAGAATATTTTTACGAAGTTTGTAATATTCATCTATGACAGAAATACGACAATATTAGTTAGAACAGTTTCCGGAAGGTTGAATCTGTTTTTGCTGGGGTAACTACAATAACGAAATCAACAAGTAAGTTCTCTTAGAATTCGTTAAATTCTCCTTAAAGCACTCATGTACTCCACGGTGTTGAGGTTGACAAAGTAGTTGACAGCTACACATTTTATTAAGCCGTATATAATAAATGAATCTTACGAACACCGAATGTACGAACACTAAAGCAATATCGCCCACATAATTAATATGAATCTTACTAATTATTAGAAAATGCAAAAAATTGCCATTGAAAACCGATTTGAACGAGAGGGCAGCTTAAAAATACCCAAGTTAAAGTGCAGACACAAGAGCATGTTCTTCTTCGTGGTTGTCCCCAAGCATTCAAGTAAATACATTCCCAGAGTTTCAGGCAACTTGCCCTCAAGACCACTAGCCCACCTTCTCAGTGGGCGGGGGCCCCATCAGGATGCCCGGGTAGTTGGGCACGAAGGCGTACTGGTCGTACTGCTGGAAGTTGGCTGCCGCGTGCCCCAGGGAGCAGGTAGCGATGATGGTCGTCGCGATGGTGATCACCTGAGACACGTCCGTGAATCCAACTGAAGAAGAGATTATAAAGTTAAATTAATGGCAATACATACGCATAAGTAAAAAAGAAAAATCTTTTATTCCCTAATCAGTAACGTACCGGGTCGTGGAACCACTCGGGGTTTCCACGAATGAAACTACAAGATTAAAAATAAGTGTGGACGTTGCGTAAAACTTATATCGTTTTGACTCTTAATTCACTAGCCCATAGTTCAGCGTGATGTATTCAGAATCTTTAGCCAAACATTACCGGAAAATAAAGTACAATTCTTCGTGCATACCCGATACGATTATAAAATTACAGTTGAAAGATAGGCTGTAATATGATGAAAAGGAGTTAAACTTCTTGAGAATTACACACAATTAAACATCGATAATTTAAATTTTAGTTATGGTAAAGAACAAAGAAGAATTATAAAGCGATTCTTAAGCGATGATGAAATGGTTGCAATTAGGGGCTATAGAAGTGTTGAGGGTCGGGCATTGTCTTAATAAAATAAAAAAATAAAAACTATTTCAAATTTACAGAGTGAGACATCTATCATCTATATTAGAGTTGAAGTACGTTTGAACATCTACGGATATCTGCCCATTACTTCTTGTAAAACGTATATTAAGGGTGAGATATGAGTAAACTGTACATAAAAGGTGCACAATACAATTCTTCGCAACTTGAGAAGGAAAATCGCGTTTACACTTGACTCACCCTCGTCATCCCCTTGAACTCCCTTGATTCCCACACCCCCCTCATTGGTGGGGGTCACCAGTTCCCTCCGCCACTGCTGCAGCTCGGTGTCCCCACGCACCTTCTCCGGCGAGTCTGCAGGGAAATAAATATTAGTATGACAAATATTCGATATGATACAACCCAAGTGCCACCGCTAGACCAAAATATATTAACCACACCAATGCACAACTTTCCATAATATCGAACGCAAATATTATACATTTTCAAGCTTCCTTAATGTACACAAAAAGATATGCTACACGCACTATATACTTAAATTAAAGCAATAGTTTTTGTATCATTCGCATTCAAGTTTTCATCAATTTTACGCTCAGCAATTAAAGCCAATTATTACTGCCACTAATGACACAAACTTCAATGAAACGGTGTATCTTTTATTTTACCGTGAGAAAAATTGTTTTCAGAAGAAAGAAGATTAAGTCATTGTTCAAACATTGTTCTAAACATGTGAACAGAAAAATCCATATTCAATGTAATTGGAAAAGTTATAAACGTTAAAATTGAGGTTTGTGATACGTGTAAGCTAGTTCATTTGCATGGAGCACCTCCATGATTAATGTAATGATCATATTATAAATCAATTAGGCTGTAGGATTTTCGCCTATTTTGTATTTAAACTTCAAAAATATTAGAGTTTTGTTGTTGTTAAACAAAAAACGTAACAGATATTTCACATAACCCAATTAAAAAGAATAGTTCCATTGAAAACCAAATAGTGCCCGAATATGCTCAGCAATTATATATATATATTTATTAGAGTTACAAAGTGTAACTCTTAAGCTAATGCAATATGTGTACTATTAATAAGGCTAAGTCTTCCTTTTGCCCTTTCATTCAAACTCCCTTTTTTAATTTCTTCTTTTTATAAATTAGTTAGCCTCTTAAATTGTTTTTTGTTGTGATCAAAGAAAAAACGTAAGCTATCATACGCTCCTATACCATACTCAACTAAATTACTTTGCGTAAAAGACGCGAACACTCTGTATTAACAGTTTTCTATCTGACATGTGAAATCTACGCAGAATAAAACAGTCTCTACGATAACTGGAATAAAAGTGAAAAACTAAAGATTGAATAAATAAATAAACTGATAACTTACAAACACTCCTAGAACCAGCGATGAATTCTTGATATTACTAACAAATAGAACCTTTATTATTCCAACACGTTTTACCGTTGGGTTTTAAATGCCTTACAACTACTGGTGCGGTGGGGGATGTGAGGAATGTGTGGTTTAAACTTCCTTTCCCAAGGGAAGTACTCCGTGGTCACGTGAAAAGCCCCACCCACCTGAGCCGAGGCTCGAACCCTAGTCCTTTCGGCTGTGAGGCCATCACGTTCACCACTGCACCATGGAGCCCACGGCTTATAAATAAATCTTTAATAATAATCTTTATAAATTCCAACACGGCTTACAGTTGGGTTTTCAATGCCTAACAAATACTACCAGGTTGAGGGATGTGAGGAATGTGCGGTTTAAACATTTTTTTCCTAGGGAAGTACTTCCTGGTAACGTGAAAATGCCGCCTAAGCCGAGGTGCGAAACGGGATCCTCTCGGTTACGAGGCCATCATGCTACCGCTACCCCACGGAGCCCATGGGTAGTGATAGCCATGGGGTAATAACTGTAATTGTTTCCAATACTCCATGAGAATAAACTTGAAAATAATCACTACTAAAATTCATCGAGTCAGAACTTTTGAACTCAACTTTTTTATTACACTCCAACGCCAGCTTCCTTCAACACAAATATCTAGACTTGAAACGTGAGCAATCCGCACACTTAATTCTAGGTGTAATGTCAATATATAACGTGTTCATGAGACAAAAATTATAATTTATTCTTGCACCAGCAGTCCAAATCATGAATTTATAGCCTATTTTCAAAGCCCATTAGTCAGTTTAGCAACCGCGAGCGTTGAGGCAACGTCAGCTATGCACCGCACGATAGACCAGAAGCAACGGCGAAACGAAAAGTTATCACCGAAAGCAGAACTAATTCTATCATCGTCACAAAATTCTTTTTCAATCTCAGATCGACTATCTACCCTTGACTCGCCCAAATTACTTTATGGTACTTAACCCTTTACATAAAATGTACTTTCCCCTGTAGGCCCTTCAATACTACATCAGGTGTGAAACAATAACAAAAAAAACAGTAGGACAACATTTCCGGTTATAGGGTGCACTTCTGATTAAACAAACACGGAGCAAATATGAAATTAATTATATTCATTGAACTGAATTCGGTATGTGAGGGCAGTAAAGGTTTGAGCGTTTTGATGTCCCTCCTCACCGTAATGATGCGTTAGCACTTTAGTGACGTATTTCTCGATAGCGCCGTGGAGGGACAGAGCGTCGTCTCGGTAGGGGTAGAAGGGCAGGACGTTGGGGTCCAGTACGCCCCGAGCCTTCATCTCCTGCTGGGGGATGCCGTGTACGTCTGCCCTCCAAGAGCTCACAGCCCTGGCGATGAGGGCGAAAATGCCAGTCACGCCCTGCGTCATGCAGCAGTCGACCCAGCCGCCGATGGACACGAGCTTCTCCAAGCCGCGCCTGCTCAAGAAATGAACTCTGGAGCCAGCTTGTCAAGAAATGAACTCTGGAGCCCGCTTGTCAAGAAATGAACTCTGGAGCCCGCTTGTCAAGAAGTGAACTCTGCAGCCCGCTTGTCAAGACATGAACTCTGGAGCTCCGCCTGTCACGAAATTGGGTCTCGTAACAAATAACCTCCGCAAAGGCACGGTTTAATTCTGGAATGCTTCAACTGATCAGTAAATTTGTGAGATGACGCGAGTGACATGTGCAGAGTTAATTGGATCATTTCCTAAGTCTTTTCTTTTCATGTAAAGAACCGACGTAATAGAAACGTTTGGTGTGAAAGACATTCTTTGTCATGAAATGATGCATGCAGGATCACCCGTGAATTTAAAAAAAATACACATAGACTTATAGAACTTTAAAACATGCACAACAAGAAATATTTTTGAAATACATCAAACAAGGATAACATTGTGTACTTTAATATAAAATTTTCTTAGCATATGAGCTTACTTCTTATAGCAGTCTAAATAGATTTTAAATAGCAAATCATCGAATTGTTTCACTAACTTTTTGAATACATTGTACAATAGACTACGATTAAATAAGAAAATACGATTAAATAAGAAAATACGATTAAATAAGAATAAGTTGACCACAAGCACCTTTAAAACACAGAACACGTTCTCGTCAAAAGAAGCTACTCACGAGTTGATAGCGAGCAGGAAGAGGAAGTGGGGCGCGAAGAGCTTGAACAGGGGATGGGAGGGGGAGAGGTTTCTGTGGCTGCATACGCACATCCCCTCCATGAGGATGTGTGTGAGGCCAAGATGTGTGGAGCCCTGGTGGTGCTGCGCCTCCGCGTTGTTGTAGTACATTTTGGCAAGCAGCCACGTGTTCGGGGGGTCAGCGGGAGTGAACACCTGCGCCAGAATAGGGGCATTTTACTTTCAGATGAGAAACCCACGAGGAGTCGTATCGACATAAAATAGGTAGGTAATGAAGCAATAGGATTTATTTATGAAGATTGTATATATTAGGAATAAACAGGTTTTTACACTAATTTAACACATTGACTGCGATACGACCCACCGGTGGGTCGTTTCGCCCCTAGGAAAATAATATCATCGCAGCCAACGTGTTAATATCATTGTTTCACTGGAATGAAAATAGTTATATTTAACTCGGTATTTAAACATAACTCACATTAACATTGTTAGAATTAGCACATTTTTCATGATTATTTCTACGAACTATTTCTCAAACGTATTTATTCTTGTTTTAATGAAAAAATATTTCATTCTAATTCGCTGCATTGGAACTGAAATGTAAAAATCAATTTCCTCTAACTTCGCTAAGTCGAAGCCCACTTCTTGCCTGCACGCAACAGCAAAGTCAGCGCCGGCACACAAATGCGAGCTGGTGGTCTTAGCGCATCACATTAACGAAGCTGTCATTCTGTACTTAATCATTCTGTTATATCTGCATTAGTTTTTCATTACCTTGCTAAATAAAAGGTTATCAATGATCCCCGTAGAGGGACTATATGTGTTTAAAAAAAATTGTCATTGCCAAGCTAAATAGAAATATATCACTTGTCATTCTAGAGGGACTATACCTTTATTGAAGAAAAATACTTTCAATTCCAACGTGTTTTACCGTTGGATTTTCAATGCCTTACAACTTCTGACGCATGAGAAATGTGAGGAATGTGGGGTTCAAGCTTCCTTTTCCAAGGGAAGCACTCCGTGGTTACGCGAAAATCACTGCCCGAGCCGGGAGTCGAACCCTAACTTCCCAGTTGCTAGGCCATCACGCTAACCAGTGCGCCATGGATCCTACACTGAGGCTAAGTATTCTCGGACAAAATTGAACATTTTTATTACCTTGATACATGGTATAAATTTCCAGAATTTAGAAATATTAACCTAAAAGACCATTGTGCAATTATTAGCATGATTCATTTGCAAGCTTTATTCGTTATTTTATTAATAGACCCCAGGCTCTTACCGGGTTAGAAGGTCCTTTTTTCTGCATGAGCTGAATAGCGATGGGCATGAGGTGGTTCGCCTTGTCCAGGTAGAAGAGGGCGATGGGGGCAGCAAGCTGGTGGAGGAGCAATCACTTAAAGTTATAGAGTACTAATATGAAATCAGAAGTCAATAATAAGTACATAATAATGTGCTACGATAGTGGTTTCGTCTACACGAGACAGATCCCTCACACATCGCAAGTAACCCACACATGCAAAACCCAGAATGAGGCTGGTCTAAAAGTTCACAAGTTGTTTGCACTGATGGAATAACTTCAGGTAAACTTAATAAAATATACCCAAAAGAAGATGAAAAGATGTACGTATCACAGCCCCAAAGGTGATTTCAATATAAGGAACGTCAAGGACTGCTTTTTGATCGTCTATAAAAAATGTATAAACGCAAAATTTTTATCCGGAATCATATGAAACAGGTATGAGTTGCCTACGTAACAACAACAGATCATGAATGATTATTAAAACCAATAAGCATGAAGAAGCAGAAATTTATTTCAACTTTTAAAAAATGAAATTGGATGCAATCTGCTTGCAGAATGAAAAGTTCTATTAGTAACTTAGAAAAAAAGAACCTTTATTAATTCCAACACGTTTTACCGTTGGGTTTTCAATGCCTTACAACTAATGGCGTGGTGAGGGATGTAAGGAACGTGTGGTTTAAACTTCCTTTAAACTTCTGCCCAGCATGTGCAATAAGTATTAGTTCTAAAAGTATATAACAACAACTTACGATCCTGTCGTCTTTGCAGGGAAGGCCCTCGAGTATCTCCAAGTCACAGATGAAGATTTTTTTCTGCTCCAAAGCTTCGTCAAGGGTGAAGCCTTCCAGGAATTCACTCACAGTCTCGTTCGTCACGTCCAGCCTGAAGTATAAATGCAATGTTCTTTCTTTATAAATGCATTTCAATTTGAGAACCAATCATAAATAAAATAGGAGAGTTTGGAATAGAAAATCAATATAGCCATGTATTCCTGAGGTATTCTCAGAAACCTTATCGGTCGACCGTACAAGGACCATTCAAGGGTATAATTACTCGTCAATATTTACAAAAGAATTTTGATAATGAAGAAGAGAGGAGAGGACGTCATCTTTTCATCACATTGCTAGTGATTAGTCAGCAGCGGACCTCGCAATACCGCTCACCATTTTCCTTGCGATATTACCTGCACTTCTCTGGAATTGAAAAAATTCGTAGTTTAAAAAACTCAAAAGTAGATTTCACAAGGAGAAAAACAAAGTTGAAAGCTCCTAGACTCGATAGCGTCCTCGAATGAATCTCCTGAGAAATACAAGAGCATAAATGACACTGATCAACGAGTAATTCAGTGCACACCCACAAAAAAACTTGATCAGATCATGAGTGAAAAAATTAAAATAATTGTGCTCCACAAGCTGGGGAACAAGACGAGGCAAATTTTCGGAAGATGGAAGACGCCCAATTTAGTTACGAGCATGTATGCAGATGGTAATTTACATACTTATTCTCCAAACTCTCGTTCAATTTTTACTCGTATGTTGGAATACAATGCACCTTCTCTGCTTAAAGAGGTGCTTATCAATCTGGTTGGAGTGCTCGAGTACCTCATTGCATACAAATATATATTTCAGCAGCATCTTTAGGCCATTTCGCTTTAAAGTCTGCGTCGTCCATTCTTAGACCTCGTGCTTCACAAAGCAAGACTTCCCAGAACCACGCGTTGTAACCACCAGCCTCACTTGTCTGGCAGCACCGTGCAGAGCTGGATGACGACCGAGTTGGTGCCTGCGACTCGCTGCAGCCCGAACCACCTGTCCTCCCGCCACACGTCCACACACTGCATACACATACATGCACGCAGTTAGTCGTGACTAACGATTATTTAGGGGTTTAGAGTGATACAATAAAAGGCTACTTGTAAAACGTGTCGATTCATTGCAGATAAAATCCAGGTTGAGTTAATAACTACGTGTCTTCATTTTTCAAAAACTCAACGTCTTAACATCTACAAATTTTTACCCCTGATGATGATGGTGATGGTGATGTCATTTACCTGAAGACGTACAGTTTCAAATAAAATGAAGGTTAAGAAATACCCCTCAATTGACTTGATTGTAGGGACTTTACATTAACAGCCAAAGTCTCTAAGGACATTTATACTACGTAAGTCATAAAAGCAAGAAATTCGAATTTCAGACAATTTTTATACAGGCCTCGAACAGCGTGAAACACAACTTTGAAGCTTCTATTTAAAAAATAAAAGCTCGAGTTACTTACTTTGGGCTCTCCGAGACTCTGCTTGAACTTTTTGAAGACCTTCCTAAAGTTCTCGAAGGAGTTCCACTTCGTCGTAGACCACTGGATGAATGTGGTCTGCGCCAAGAGCCTGCCTTTCTCTTTGGTGAACGTCCACTGCAAATATTACGTTAAGAGTTCACAAAAAATTAACGAAAAATAACGATGGCGCTGCTGTTTCACTCACCCAAAGTAAATTCATAGCTCTTGGACTGAGTCAAAAATGTGACTAAGTTACATTTGAGTCAAAATGTGATCGAGTCAAAAAATGATCGAGTCAAAAAATGTGATCGAGTCAAAAAATGTGATCGAGTCAAAAAATGTGACGGCTTCGGCCGTAATGACTGTACCTTGCATTTGAGGGACCATGCACGGGTTTGGCTGCTCAATAACACTACTGATGTGAGAACAGCGAGGACACTAAAAAAATCAATAAAATAACCAGAAACAAGGCTTGATCACGCACTAGGCCGCATGCGAAAGTGTGCACACGTTGTGAAAGGTTACAATGGAATAAACATAAATGGAGTTTAGATTAGATTAGATTACGTTAGATTATTAGTTAGTTTAAAGCCCCCAACCCAAATGTCGTGTGATCCAAGGAGAGCGAAAAGATGAGACCAGATAATATGCAGTTCAGAAAACGTGGAATCTATGCACAGGTGTGTTCCCACACAAGATTCCCTGAGTATACATAGAAAAGAAAGTTAAGAATGAAGAGGCAGAAGAGATAAAGAATAATTAAATAAGAAGCCATGAAGCTAGAAAGAAGTGAAGTGGGCTCGAAAGATAGAAGTCCTGTAGGCCTAGCCAAAGCTGAAGTAACCTAATAGTGTCCCCCTTGGAACGCCAGTCCCCATAGCATAGGATAGACGAACTTTACTAACCTAACCCTATTGCATATGGCCTATCCTATGCCCCCTGAGGGGTAGGATGAGAATACGTAACCCTATTGCCTATCCTATGCCCCTGGCGGATGCAGTTTAGAAAATCAAGCCGAACATATCTTCTTTCAATAATTCGAACAGCTCTTTTCCAGGCATGATGGCCCAAATCGAATGAAAATGCATACAAAACATTTGTGAGGGTCTGGGTGAGATAAGTTTTATCAGCAAACACAACCCAGGAGTAGCCCTAGGCAATTGATTGTTTTTGTAACGTGCATCGCGCTCTAGGAATTCAATTTCTAAATTAATTTTATGCAGTACCATTCGCATTGTGCACGCAATAATGAGATGGCAAAGATCACAGATAAACTTGGAACGGAAAATCTTTTACTTTATTTATATTAGCACTCTTCTATAATCTACATCAGACGAATTTCATAATGGACGGCATATTTATACCAGTTTCGCCGAAATAGTTCACTAGAGTAATATTTCCTTCGAAGGAAAACCATTCCTTCACGGTACTATAATTTTTTGACTTAAAGTAAAGTCCAAAGAATAACAATACTTTCACCATGAAGATCATCCCAAAATCGCTAAAATTTTGCTGAGCAGGCACGAAAATTGTTTTACCCAGTGGGTATCGATACACCGATACGACATGTAAATAAACTTTAAGAGTTCCTCTATCGTTGGCAATTGTTCAAATCTCTTTACCTTTCATACTTTTATTTTTATTAATTTTTTGAAAGGGTGCGTTACTTATGCGCCACCCTGTATATACACGGTTTCTATAGGGGACCCTAGAAGTCATAGAACTTATTCAGGCCCTCAAGTAGCTTAGTTACACATGTCCATAAAAATTGTTCAATAAATTCCTGTCCCTAATTTTAATTCATGTGACTATTGTGTTCATAAATTATTCAAATTATTTAACTATTTACTCACGAAATACTCGTCGGAAAACTTCTCATCTCCAGGCAGCGACTCCAACTGCAACGAAGGAAAAAAGAACAATCCATCACCCAATTCTCTCTCAAATGCACGTCAAAATCAGAGCAAGCTTTCACAGTATGGATACAATTTTCTGCAGCGAGTTATGATATGAAGAGCACAATGAATGAACGGCGATACCAAGGAGTGCTGCTGAAACACCTGAAGTGCGTCATGCCACGAGGCAAAGATACAACATAATTCCTCTGGCGCTTGGCCCGCCAAATTATATGATCATGAGCACATTTTACGAAGCAGTCAGTGGCAGAGGCTCCACTTTAGAATGCATTACGAGGCCTATCTAATAACAAGAGAATGATGACACAAAGAAATGCACTCTTCAGGAAGCAGGTCCGGGACACTTGTCATTTACATTCACTCTAGCAAGAGCAAATGCTTCAATAGCTTTCATTAATCACATCGCTTCCAACAAGTGAATGGGTGTAACTTAAACCTTAGATCGCCTTCACTAATTATATGCCATTAAAAAGNCTAAAAAATAATTTTTTATTAAAAGTCTAGCGAGCTAATTTACTAAAAATTTCAATACAACGTAAATTCTAGTTAACATAGTGAAATTGTACAACAAAGTATGCAACTTGGGAATTAATTGGCTTCATAGACACTAAAATAATTTTCTCAGAAGTGAGAGCAAGAACCATCTGTAGAGAACTCCAAAGCAATGGGACCAAACGCTTCACATCAGTGAAACTCCCATTTGAAACTATTTGAAACAATTTATTACATTCGCTTTTTACAGAATATTTACGCAGTTAAAATTTAATTTTTACTCGAACAGACGAACACCCATACGACTCGACAGCCATCTGCCACGCGCTGCACTTATAATGAGTACGAAAAAACAACGGGTATCTCTACCAATCACCCGGACGAGCTCACAGCGCCCCAGCGCAGGGCCCAAACTCGTTTTGTAGACATCAATAAAACTAGAGCAAAGCTAGAGCATCGCCGCCTGCCGCACTGTTAGGCAGATTTTTTGCCCTGCATCATCTTGACCAAAAAAAGGCTCAGACTATAAAAAATTAAAAATTCAACACCGTAAACCTAATTAGATGTTTGATGGCTGCCGGACGATGCTCTTTCGCTTCAGAAAGTCTCCGTTCATAAAATCTGGAATTAGTAAAGTTAAATAAATTACTTATACTTAACCTTCGTTAGAACAATTAAAATTCTAGGAGAGCAAAATCAAGGTTACATCACCAGGTGTGAATGTCATGCGCCATTTTAAAGTGCAAGGACTTTCTAAAGTGATACACTCAGCCATCTCACACGTCTTGATCAGGACAAGACAACGGAAGGCACATTATGTCTCCCAGGCACACCTGATCGCGTGAGGTCGACTTCAATAATAGCGAACAGCACCCCTCACCTGGACAGGTCCGCCGGGTATCCTGACTACGTACTGGTAGAACCTCCTCTTCTCCTCGAGGTCCAGCTTACGCAGGTCTGGGCACGGGTCGTCCTGGGGCAGACAGCAGGCGAACTCGTCCAGGATGTACTGGTGAGAGTGGTTCACCCAGCGGTGTACAGGGAAGTAGTACTCCGCCTGCAACATAACTTCTTATGTCAATCTCAATGAGAAAAGGCAGAATTCCATAAAAATTCTTGACAACGAAATTTTACCACTGACATTTTGTATGATAACAGTAACACGATGCATAAATTACTGCATTTTTCGATTTAGAAACAATGAGTATGAGTAGTAGTAGTGAAAACAGCGCTTCAGCAACTCAAGACTACGTCGCACCGAAAGAGTAGGGACCATTTAGTATGGACTTAGGAGAACGGGGAATCTATACACAGGGTGTGTTCCCACACAAGATCCCCTGCGCATAGAAACAGCAAGTTAAGAAGGAAGAGGAAGAAAAGACAAATAAGAAATAGCGAAGAAGGAATGAAAACGGAAAGAAGCAAAGTGGGCACGAAAGATAGAAGTCCCGAAGGCCTATCTAAAGCTGAGGTAGCCTAGCGGTGCTCCCCTGGGGGCGCTAGTCCCCATAGCATAGGATAGACAAACCTAACTAACCTACCTCTATTGCCTATGGCCTATCCTATGCCCCCTGAGGGGATTTAGAAACAAGGAATGTTAAGTTCACATATAATGAAAATCTTCGAACACTCTCGAAATTTATATAAGTTGTAAACATAGCGCAATAATTGTTCAGGTAGAAAAGTGCAGCACGATAAAGTGGCCACATATCTAACATGCCACTAGTTCACCGCATCTAAAATGGCCTAAAAATTTCATGGATACTAATATGAGCTCAAAAACAAACCCACCTACCACATGAAGCACCAGCGTTCGAATATTTACGTGGTTACTTGCTTAGATTATCTCTTGCAGTGAGATCAAAAAGCAGCTTTCCTCACAGCGTAAACACCAAAGAATAACTAGGCGACCCTATATCAAATAAACCAAATCCCACACCGGTGTTTCTGGGTCTGCAGCAGGTTTCGCTCCGGCGAGCTAAACGACAAACACCAGAGACTGTTTGTGCGACATTGAGACCAGCTTGTTCTTGCCGAATATGAATGAATGAAGGTGAAAGGCCGGTAGTGCAGTGCCTCCTATTTCGAGGCCTCCTCCAATTCCTCAACGTGAAGACGGCAATTAAGCCACTGTGTGCAGATACCAACTGCAAATAAGTCTCCGAGAAAAGTTCGCCCACCCTCGGCTCCAACAAGTACAAAGCCAACACGAGCAACAGCTGTAAAGTGAGGCAACCACGAGAGGTGCCCAATCAAGGACAGAAGGAAAGTGTCACCGAATTCACAGAATTTAAACATTTTCCTTGCACACGCGAACACAAACAGTCCCCAGCGTATATCCGCTTGCCTTAGGTCACGAGACTGCACTTGCTCGATCATCGCTTGGTACTGTGAACACACGCAACATGATGAAATGCGCACACTGTCATGATGGCATTATTGCGCTCAGCAAAGTGATGTCTGTAATAAAATAAGCAAGCAGCATATACCAGGCATGCGCCAAAAACGCTTTTCAACAATTAGATGAGAAAAAATTCGCAGCACATAAAATCATTGATAAAATGGAACAATATGGTTGCTGAGGTATGCAATGTGGTTAAATTAATAACCCCACTGCATTTTCTCTTTAAAATACATAGAATCTGTCATTCTTACGCTTGTGTGTCAACACTAGTTCACCATGCTTTAAATTTGTTAATTAAATGCTTTGAACATTTAACACAAAAGTAGCTCTGTATTGACCCTCTCTAGTACCCGCGCTTGGTATATATAATTCTATGTACTGTTACGCCTAAAATTATTCATAGCCTTGTATAATTCTTGACTATACTTCAATAAATCCTTCAATAGGCTTCTTTTCTTAACAGACTTATATTTCAAAAGTTTCCAAGATGTTCTGGAATAAAACGCCAAACGCAAAGTGAGAAAGAATGAAGTCGACGTGATTTTAAGATTGTAGTCATGCAAATCACGATTAGAAGTTCCATCGAGACTATCATTTTTAATTTTAAGGCTGTAATTTTATTAATTGAAAAACCGAATGTTGTAAACTTTGTATGTGACTTATTTCGGAATAAACTATTTTTCTTTCTTTCTTCTTTCTTCTCTCTCTGCCCTGCACTCTCTCTGCTCCATGCCGCAGCCCCCAATATCAGGTAATCGCTCAGTTGGTTTCGGGGACACAAATTTGCTCTCGCTGGAGGCATCAAGCAAACAATTATTGTTGTCCAGCTCCGAGTTATTTGTTAAGAATTTAGCACGCATACACATTTGGCGATCCAAGAAAATTTATGGACGATATGTTCTCGTGAACATAGTACACTCACGTTCATATTACTTGCTACAAACTGCAAGGAACAAAATGGTATAATAAATCATCAAAGCATTAGGTTTCAGTTCATCAAAGTGTGATTCTTGGCGATCGAATTTCTGAAAAGGAGAACACGCGCGAAAGTTTCAATACTAAGATGGGCTGCGTACATGTGTGCAAACTGGCCATACGAGTAAGATGGGCTGTGTACATATGTACAAACTGGCCATGTGAGCGTACATATAACGCACGGACGCAACATTCAGGCCGTCATCGCATCACTCGAACTCTACGCCGCGTACCATTATTGCTCAGTATTTTGGGCTCTCGACAAACATGTGACGTGTCACCACAAAGCCCATAAAAGAAGGTTGTGAATGAATTGAAAGAGTAGATGTTTACCTTTTGACTCAAGAAGCAAGCTGCTAGACTGCATCTAGTGCACCAAGCCGGCAATTCGAAAGTCAATTACGCGTTTTCTAGCCTTGGGCGAGTCACGCCTCTGTCTCCCGCACTGAAAGTCACTCATCGAATTAAAATAGAACTGGCGAGCAATAACAGCATTCGTTCTCTCGTGAAAATGGCTGCACAGTTGAAACTACTAACGCATCGCCTGCATAAATTCCGTCTATCATGAACTTTTTTGCTTAGAAAGAACGTCGTTCACGAGACTGAAAACAAAATTTACCTCACATTATAAGGAAACGCATAATTTATCGTGTAGTGATTAAAAGTATTAAACGCATCTTAACCATTTTAACTTAATATGTGCACAAGTCAAGACTTGGTAATACAACATTTGGGAGTCAACAGGATGAACCTTTTTTTTTTTTTTAAAAGAACCTTTATTAATTCCAACACGTTTTACCGTTGGGTTTTCAATGCCTTACAACTACTGGCGTGGTGAGGGATGTGAGGAATGTGTGGTTTAAACTTCCTTTTCCAAGGGAAGTACTCCCTGCTTACGTGAAAATGCCTTCGACTGAGCCGAGATTTGAACCAGGGTCCTCTCGGTTACGAGGCCAGCACGCTAGCAGTACGCCGTGAATCCCAAACGAAAATAAAAACGCAGGATGAGAATCCTAGCTCTAGACGCGGAGTGAACAAGAATTCGAGTAGGAGCTCTGACCTTTGGCCCGACGCCGTCGTCGTCGCACATGACGGTGCCGGGGGCGAGAGCTTTGCTCTTGTCGATCTTGCGGTGCTTCTTGAGGAGGGCGAAGCGAGGGTCCTGCACGATGATATAGTCGCAGAACCAGCTGTCCAGCATGCCCCTGCGGTCCCTCTGCATGTACAGCCGCACTACGCGATCGAAACCTTGATAGAGAAAGCATAATGAAATTGATAAAACCACATAGCTAAGGCTCGTGTTTTGAAAAGTATGGGATAAGAGTGATAAGGATAATTGTATACGAATTTCGATTTTTGTGCTTGCTTCTACCTCTGAAAACAAATAGAGTAAATCGTTTTTCACATAAATCCTTTTAATAACAAAAATTAGTACCGTACAGATCTGTAACTTGATATTTCCTTATCGCCATTCAAACCATTCTACAATAGTTGCTAATACATACGAGTATGTGGGCTTGGCGTGTGTACTCGCCCTGTGTACTCGTGCTACAGAGCTTATCGCCTGGCGTATCAGTACACATATTTTGGTTGTGTGAGGTTCAGTGTACTGAAAGTTTTGTAATGAATACACGTATAACTTACCAATCAGTTTCAAGTATTTTAGAACATGTGCGTCAACTGGCAGTTGGCCAAATTCAGCTCCACTGCTATTTAGCTATCTTTAATTACTGTTACTAGCTCCTGCCTCCGACGCACATGCGAGCTTTCGTTGATTTTGTCAGGCCTGCAAGTACTTCCACTTTATAGAACCATTGCGGCATGAAAAATTACCATTGAAATGCTTATTAACAAAAACAATTGCATAACATGAAACAACAAAATTCTTATTGTGACAGCGAATGTGTTAAGAAAGGAGAGCTGAAGCTCCTTCTTGCAAATTTTTCGGTAAATTAAATCGTGAAAGTAACCGTGACTTTCCAGACGTATGTGAATACAACCATCACACGAGTAATCAACCACATTCCATGATGCCACTCCTGATGCAATAAGTAAGTACTCCTTGAAAAAATTCCACGGGTACCAGGCAAACGAGTAGAGTGTTAATAGAAGACGAAAACCGGCCTCCATTTGGTTTCACATGCCCAGCTGACATGTCGTCACGTCCACATGTCTTCACGTCAACACACCCTCACGTCAACACGTCCCGACGCCTTCGCGCTCACTTTTCAAGGCGAAAAAGCCGCCCGAATATCATAACTTCAAAGCACTTGCACGCAGCAATGACGCTTACTATTCATAAATTATAAATCTCATTCAAGAGAGCAGGACATAAAAAATAGCAGCAAAGAAAGTTTGGAAATTAGCGCAGAATTTGAGGAAGTTTTGAATGCGCAATTGTAAAGAACTATGACATTCTCGTATGAAAAGAGCCCAACAGAAAATCAGAGATGTGGTAAGACGGAGCATCTTGACAAAAGCTTCTTGAAGCTGACGGTGAGGAGGAGCTGAGTCAAGGTGAAACTTGAGCTGATGCGAAGAGCTGCACCCGCTGCCTCTGCTCGACTCGAAGAAATGCCGTCCGCGACTCGAGTGCAATCGGAGAGTGTGAATTGGCGTAGGCAACGCGGAAGAGCAAACCTGTACGAGCGTTCATTCGAAATATGCTCCGGATTTCATTTATTCATTTTTTCTGAACTTTTTCTGTACCTGAATTTTCAAATTACCAGAACAGTACCCCGAAAATAAAAAAAACAAAAACATTTTCTCGCCCAGAGCATTCAGCAAGGAGACGGGCAAGGTGACTGCAGCTTCCAAATCTGAAGAGGTAGCAAGACCGTCAAGTCATGGTGCGACGGCGGCAGCGACGAAGCCCTAGGCCAACATTCCGACAAGATGGATGTGTCCCAAAGAAAGAAGGGGAAAACAGGAGAACAGCCCGTACATTTCGAATAGCTTCAATCGAGTGTGATAACTACCCTGTCATCGGACAGACGCCTTGCCTATGTAAGGTAGCTCAGTTTACACGCAGTTTGACGCAGATCCTGGTTTGTAAACAGTGCCTGTTCCTTCAACTCGGTTGATGCCTCGCACACATCGGCGACGTGACAAAGCTAAATTTGCTTCACGTGTGAAATTACGAGCCGACTCAGAGTTAGGAAGTTCCATTAGTGAAGCTATGAAGAGATCGAGTCAAGAGTGATCGATCGTAATGACGAATTTCCTCCAGATCAGTCAACGAAATCCGACTATAGCCGCCTTCAAGCATCGCTAAAAGATATTGCACTCCCGTGTATTGTTTAGTAAAAGTTAGATAATGTAGTAAAAACTATTGAAATGCAAACGAAAAAATCCAACCGAATACGCGTGACTAAATTTAAGTTGAAATTACATGAAGTGTGTGGATACAATATCGCGTTGATCAAACAAATCATTCAATGTACGAGCAAGAAAATTATAAGCCAAGCATAAAGAGCATCCGGTAATGCTGTCAGCTAGCCGCTAACGCGAGATGACGAACAAAAAAATTAGAAGATAACCCTCTAAAACTATAACCACAAGGCAAGTGTTGACTATGCTATGAAGTAAAAATTTCCCTACGAAGTGCTAATTCCGAAAGCGGATATTATTAATTCAGGGGTGACTACAAAGTAATGGAACCACATATGTACAGGAAAACAGGGTGCAGTTGCTGTTTTGTCACATAGGCTCAGTATTTCAGGTTTCATGTCGTAAAAGTTAGATTAGAATATTCCATAAGCTGTCGCTATTCTCCGTCATTGCGAGAGTGTTCATGTGAAGACTAATAGCGGCAACCTGGAGTCAGCGTTAACAGAAACCTCGCTTCTCAAAGGATGAAAATGAAGCTGAAAAATTAACGCAGGTGAGTAAAACCTACTTATGTAAAAACACATTGCAAATGAATGAATAACCAAGTTATCAATTCTCTAGTAGACCATCACAGGTTTAATAGCGTTCGAGTGTAGTTCTGTCCTGTCGTAATTTAAGGAGCTAAATTTCCGGAGATAACTTTGCAAGTTAGTAGTCCAAAAAAAGCCAACATTCATGAAATATTCCTGCAGGAGATACACGAGTATAAAAAGTATACAGTGCTGCATGACGAGCGACGTCACAGCTCTAGCAATAAATAAGAAAAAATCACGCACAAAATGATGTCACGAAGCTCCTCTCCAGTACGATGGATACCTACAAAGAAACACAATTATCTGCGTGATTGTAACGACAGGGTGAAGAATACAGTCCCGTGAGTTGACCACAATCGCTTCAGTGTCGTGTATTGCACCAAAATGAACTTCATTACAGAGTCCTAGAGGCCCACCTAGTCGATAAGGCTAGTGAAACTTTTGATCATTTCAGTTCATCAGTCAAGTAATGTGTACGTAAAAGTACCTTTCTTACGCCCATGCCTAAATAAAATTAATACTGACCTCTGACATTCTCTCGAACGCCATTCCAAGTCACGGTTGAACAATAAAAAGCACGGAATCTTCATTGATGCAATCATTACTGATTGCGACGCTCACAAAATGATAAAAGCATGAAATGCAAAGTCAGACACTATGATTTGAGAGGCAAACCTAAAACTGTGGACTTCCATAAATTCCTTTCCTGACAGGTTCATATATGTCGAATTTAAGGCTCGTACTCTCCGACACCTCTCAGCTTAAACAAGTATACTTTGTAATCACATGCGCTTTAGATTAACTGATCCTAAATAGATGTAGCCGCAGCACAACGTACACTTGGAACCACTGGATAGCGTGTACACACGTGTGGTGGAGCCGGAATTGTGAGGGCATCTAACACTCGGACTGCGGAACGAATCTGCAAGTCCAATCGCAAACCTCGGAACTGAAGACGCCGAGAAACTTAATTAAATGGAATTACTTTTGTCACTTGAAACTTAGTATTTAGTTTCGCATTCAGCGATGCCGAATTTACTAACGACATTTCTTCATCCCTCTAGAACCTATACTAGCGGTAAGACACAATTTGGCTGAGGTTTAATGTGCTTACAAAGATTTAGCAGCTCGGTTACACGAATATACCAAAATAAAGGCACTCGCATACCTTCCATGTGGGCGCTGTCGCTAAAGCGAGGGCCTTAGAAAACCATGACCATTAAGAAGAATGCTTTTCATTTCCCATCTTTCATTCACTAATGATCAAATATTTCAAAAGCCTATGCAGATAAGAATGCTTGTCTCACTGATTAACCCTAACAGCCCTGCAATGCGCAATTCTACGGTCCAACTGGGATTGGCTTTATTATGACGCGGCTCATAAAGTCTGGTATGATTGAAGTCACAGAAACGCAGCATGGCAACACGGGCACCACTGCGCTGAATTTCCATTCCCGGGCCAATGTTTGCTCATATGTTATTGGTTAATTATTGCCTAAATCTTGGCTCTTCCTGAAATTTGTCTCCCAAAAGATAGAAACGCCCAAGAGAATTGAGGTCGATAACATTTGATTAATAGCTTGCTCGTTATACATTTGTTGCTCAAGTTAAAATTAGGGAAGAAATTTTTAGACTTACTGTTTCTGTCCCAGTTATTTCATACTTCGGCTATGGCTCAAATCAGACATATCTGCATAAATATGTTTCCGATGATTGTATAAAATACGACTATAAAGCACAAGCAGATTTTTTATCAAAGTTCAGTCATTTAAAAGAAACCAGGTACCTAACCTCTACCTATGAACAAAATCCATTTAAAATTTCGAGCCAATTAGTATCTAAAACTAGGTTAAAATAAAAATAAGACAGATTTAAGCGCCTCATTATGAGGTAGGTACTGACCTTCAGGCAGCTGGAGGTGGTAGGTGTCCAGCTTCCCTCGCTCCAGGTCGTCGTAGAACGGGTTGTCCAGTTTGATGCTGCCTGTTTTCAGTCCGTTGTTGTCCTCAAGTTCGATGTAGACGTTAGCGTCAGTGCCCGACTTCTCCTGGTCGCCGGTTTTCACGAGGATTTTGGCCTTCATGGAGTCAGCGGCCGAAGACTTTCTCCGACCTTCACAAGACGCCATCTTCCGGCTCGGACTCGGGCTACGGCTGCCAGAGGGACTGGGAGACGGACGTAGGAACGCCCCAGACGTTTTCCGATTAGGGAGGGGTGATGATCTTGGGGATCCCCTTGGAGATCCCCGTGGGGATGTCCGTGGAGTTAGACCCGAGTTAGATCCTGGAGTGCGGGTGCCCTCTGACACCTGGTCGCCTCTCGGGTCTTGAATAATTATGGAGTCGTCGTGACTCACATTGATGTCTCGCGCTGGAGACTCACGCCGCGCATTTGTTGACAGAACTGAACCCATGACTTGAAGCAGTTGTCTTCAACATCGATATGAGTGAAAGGAACGTTCTGATCTCACAAGGAGTGAAGCAAGTAAATAAACAAAACTATTTCACGACCTCTATACACACGGAGGTAAAATTGAGTAAAAAATATTCAAGTGATTGAGAAAAACACACTCACACTGCACAAATACCACTCTGTAAAATGGCAATGAGTTCAATGAATGACACGGATAGAAAAATTAAAATATGTGTTAAAAATATCAATGACAAAAAGGGTGAAAGATCATACAATATAGTAAGAGATACGACATTAAAATACATAGCACGCATGATATAAAACAAGAAACTAAGAAAAGTAGTGAAGAGAAAATTAAAAATCCTGTCTCATATTCGAAATTTCAGATGATCTCAATTACGCAACACGTAGGGCTCCCTCACCAGCAGCTGGTCTGGAGTGATCACAACACGAAATCGTTGCAAGAGCAGCTGCAAACAGATTTTTTCAAAACGTCCAATACATGTTAATGACTATTAGATGACCTATTGGACGATATTGGTATAATTACTGGTGAATACCGAAGGATGTTTAGCATGTAATGCCATCTATCCATAAAGCCGGCCCTATAACTAGAGCAAACCGCCGTGCCGCTCAATCATAGACACTACAGCCCAAGCATATCACAATGCAATCAGTAACAATACAGTCATCCTACCACACCACTAATAACACTGCCCAACCATAGTACCAAACCGCCAATAACACCACGCAACCTTCATGCCCTCAAATAACGCTGAAGAGCCAAAACACACTTTTTCACCTAACGAAGTCACGTCCACATCACTCACTGGCTCAAGTCGTGCGGTTACCTCGCTTTCAGTCCAAGTCCTGTGTGATGAAGTCTGTGGCGTCAGAGAGAACCATGCGTTAGCGCTGGCCCTACCTACCTCGCTCAAAGATTGAAAGTTCACACTTTTCATCACAGGAGGCAGGTAGAGAGGGTAAATCAGGCAGTAAAATGAGGCCCCAGTTTACATTAGGTACTGCACCGTGCAACAAAATTTCACCGCGCGGTTGTAAAGCTGTCGGGTTATCCGTACGATAAGCAGCACAACCGAACAGATAAGCAGGTCAATGCTCAATAGGTGCTGTGAACTTACTGGAATTGATTTATTTGGAACAAATTAAAGATTGTGTTGGACAACTCTACGCCATAATCTGTAGGCAGCCCACACACCTTCGCATTGGCTGACATTGGGAAGCCCACTCAAAGAATACTTATTAATTCAATGAGCGATTTGCATAATGAAGCTAACATGCACATTTCTTAGCCTGTAACACCTTGCGCACTTTGAGAGCGCATCTGCAACACTTGAGATATCTTTAGATGAAGGTCATGTCACAAAATGCGTCGAATTATTAAAGAGTAAAACTAGTTTGTCTTATTTTTAGTATAATTAGGTGCATTTGAAAGAAATTCCGTCCTGATAATGAATTAGATTTGATCCCAGTCTGAAAATGAAATCAGACGGTAATTTAAATATTTCTGTACAACGGTTAACAGTGTCGAGGTCAAACATAGTTGCCGATAAGTGCGATAAACTTCCGGCACAGTTTGCAGCAAAAATGAAGTGCCGTAATCAATTGGAGCAGCTATCTCCCACTGCAACATCCCGTCTCGTGATGCAGTCCACAGTCGCAGGTGCAGGGCTCACATAATCATCGGCATCCTCTTTGTTTTTGCAGCAAACCTGTTCATGTTGGAGCTGCAACGCAGAGTTCTGAATGAGTACGAGCACGGAATGTGCGCTACGTATGACAACTTAGGAATGTGTAATGCACGTGACAACTTGGGAATGGGTACTACATATGACAACTTAGGTGTAACGCATATGACAACTTATAAACGCGTGCAATGATTATAACTTAAGAATGTTGGTTGCATATGGCAACTTAGACTTCCTCCTAAGGTGCGCATCTTACGTTGCTTCTCCCAAGGGGGTTTACACAAAAATGACACTTCGGCTGATGGCGGTCTGTTTTTTGCGGACAAAAGGGTTCTTCCACATTTTTGACTCCGACTTGCTTGTAAATTAATGAAAATATTTTTCCATTGAAATACTCGAGCAAGCTTAATTTAATGTGGAGTGCCCTTCAAAAAATACGTTTGAATTTTTAGTGCGCTTTGATGGTGGATTGAATTCTAAAGTTTTTTTAGTTACATTACTGGCCTTATACCAGTATCTTACTTCAAAATTGACTGGCTGAAATGCCGTGCTACTGCATGCTACACGCATGGTGCGTACGTTATGAGAACTTAGGCATTTTTAATACATATGGCAACTCATAAATGTGTGTAATGATTACGACAACTTGAAAATGTGTGGACTCGCGTTAACCATCGGCGCCCACAGTGAATACCAACGTGCTGAGGCACATTACAGTTGATGCACTGTTCTATAATGACAACAAGAACGTCAAATTTAATGCAACAGATAAACTATTACAAAATATGACCACCGTGTTCCTGCTAGAGTCTAGACGATATTGGCTAACTTTTTATTACGAAAATAAGCAAATCTTTCTGTTGTTTTACTTTTTTCAAAATAAATAAAGAATGCACACAAGGGTGATATTTCAAAATATGACCTCTCACGTTCCACAAGTTTGATTGTGAATTACTACATTCTACACTCGTTGAAATTATACTCCGAATCAAAACACACATCCGCTCGCTCACAGAAACGTACCATCTCGCGTACGGCCCCCTGTGTTATGGAATGTTTCGGATCGAAGAACGTACTGATTCACAGGAGAACACATGCGTGCTCTTAGACCGTCACACACTCACACCAGCAGTCGCTGCACGACTGCCACGCTTGGGCCGACGTTCTGCCATGGAACCTCTGGTGGTGCTCCGCTCACACCCACCCCACTTCAGATACAACTTACGCCACCGCACTTTCCGCACACACCCACGGGGTTTCCCGTACGTGCGCACGGCATTGCGAGGCAAAATTGCTTCATTTTATCTATACAAGTATCATCTTGAATCCCGTTCCGTAGAAATGTTCCAAATCGTTTATTCTCAACAGTTACATGTTCATATCCGCAGGTATCCTAAGCATTTAAACTTTGAAGCGAAATAACAGAGTTTTTACTCCATACGTACTTCACCAGACGTTCCTTCTTTAACAAGTGAGAACCGTTCCCTTTCACAGACATATTAAGCTTCTCCACTTATTACGGTAATCATGTGTTAAGTCCTACTCGACTTATTACGGTAATCATGTATTAAGTCCTATCCGACTTATTACGGCGATCATGTATTAAGTCCTATCTAACTTATTACGGTAATCATGTATTAAGTCCTATTCGACAAATGCGCCCAGTCAGTAAAGGCGATCGGCTTGTTATGGAGAAACAAATATTATCAGGCCATGCTGAATATTTAAATATTGTGTTTATACCTAAATTATTTATGCCTGATTAATCTGGTAATATTATGGATTAACGAGATGGACAAGCGAAAGCAACAATTATTTTATGGCCTTCAGTACAGCAGATTCCTCCACATACTTCCGATCACTGTGATGTCATTCAGGTCAACACTCAAACAATGTGGCAGAAAGACAGGAGTGCGACAGAGAAAACGAAGTTCCTCTTATTCATAATAAGAGAGCTCAAGCCCCTCTCTTTTCCACAGGCTGCAATAAACATCGATGAACGGCAGAGAGCTAGAATCGGCCACTTACAGCAACAGACAATTTGGCGCCCTAGATGATGTGGGGATGTCGCGTGGGCGGTACGATGGAGGTGAATGGCCACGGCATACGTGCCCCCCTCACACACACTCACACAGGAAGGACTGTTACATCAGACGTCAGACCGTGTGAAGGGTACGTCGTGAGGCAGGGCCGCCATGACTCAGAGTAGGAAAGAGTTTCACACAGGCAGTTCGACAAAATTTTCTAAAGTGAGGATATCGGCCATAAGTGCACTAAAAGTATAATTCATCCATTAATGAAGTACATAATACCATATTCGTAGGCACTTTATCCTTTGATTTAAAGAAATCGGCAATGATGGTATTATGTATCTGCAACTAAACGTACATTCTCATAATTTTGGCTACATCATAGGCATACATGGGTTTGGTTCTTGTAATATGTTTGCAAATGTTATACACTTTCTGGGGTGCGATAAGCAGAGTTATCAAAAAGCCAATTCAGCATTCCAAGAAATTTCTGTATCCTGCTCAGCACAGGGAGAATGAGTTTTTCCAGGACTTGTTGCGTGAGGATAGCGACAAGGGCAGGATGCTGAACAAATCATCGAGCTTTCGACAACCTGACCTCACGTGCTTGTAAAATACAATAAATGTAGTGCTAAATTTAAAATCTAGAACAGAAAACTTAGCATCGTACAAAATACAAAACTCATTGGGTTACAAAAATGAGCGAAACATTAAATGTTTTGTAGTTCTCATGAGTTCATTGAACGACGCTGCGCCGATCAAAATGTAGTTGCGTCAAACTTTTCCGTGTTTCTCATAGTCACCAAAGCTCAGTTGAGTAGGCAAGGAGGGCAGGGCTTCACGCATCAAATTGCCTACTTTATAACAAGATGCCCTGTGCAACATTGAATTAATTAAACTTCGCGTTGTGAGTTGCGAAAACTGCATCTTATGAAGACATCAGTCGGTTTTGGAGGAAGCAACTTCGGCCAATATTCTGTCCGTCATCGAAGTTTCCATAACTCTTTACTCAAGTTTCACTATCTAGAAATGATAATGCGATCACGAATGATAAAATATGAGAAGAAGCAGCGCAAAATACTGCTTTGAGTAAACTTGCCTCAACAATGCTTAGCTGATAACAACCTGCCTGCAAGCTCCTATAAATTTAATACGACCGGTAAAGGTACCATTTCTACCGTCCTGATAAGAGTCAATAAACTTGCATCAATTTCTCCCTTGAAAAGATATGAATATTTGTAGAATGACTGACGTCCACATTTCAAAAGAGTACATTTAAATTACATGAGATCTAAATCCAATCCAGAAATCACCTCGATACAGCAACCCAATTGCGTGCAAATATTAATATTTTAAAACCAACCGTTGGTAAACTCTGAGGCGAATATCCCCTTCAGAAGAACTTGATACGCATTGTCTGAAGTGTCAAGTGTCACACGAGATAGTGTGCCCACTGAAGTATTTATATCCAATAGGAAAACCCTTAACATTCGTGAGTGCTATTAATGCTCACTCAAAAGTTCGGGTACAACCAGTTTCATTCGTAACATGAAGCGTAGAGTTAAATATCTGATTAATCACTACAAATTTGATTTTGAAATTAATCGTATAATTGCCGCCAAAACTGTTCATTCAGCTCAGTTGTATGAATAAGAACTATGACCTAGATTCAACCCACTGCATCAGACGTCGCCTGCCCGGGTGCCACTCAGGCAAATGCTGAGGCAACCCTGACGCAACAGCGTAAAGTATCTCGTAAAATGTGAAGAGTGAAGACGGCAAACGCCTGTGAGAGCTCGTTCTCTGACGTGCCAAACGTTCGCTGCAGCGACTCCGCCCATGGAAGGTGCAAAAAAAAAAACGAACCCGAAGGTCAATGAGTAAAAAAATACCTACAAGCATTCTCAGGTCAGACTACAATTACGCAGCAAAGAAAATCGCACAAATTCAAACGAGTGTTCGAAAGAGCATTGCTCGAAACGGTTACTTAAATAAGGTGATATGATTAATTCACTTTGCCTTTTATTGAATTAAACAGCATACTTTGTGAATTACAACAGGCAATATATTTATTCTTTTGCCTGCAGAACACACGCAGACGGATGCATACATTTACTTAGCCTACAAAAAATATACGTATCAGCATGAAATACAAGTATTTTCAATGAACCTTTACTTAAATTTCACTTGCAATACTACTAAAAATAATTTGATGTACTATAAATTCGGTATTTCAGGCCTTAAAAGCGGGGAATTGTTCCATTTCATTATGCGTTGAACACTTATTTCCTGATGATGCAATTCGGATGGGAGTGATGAAATTTGCAGCAATTTTTCTTTTTGGTAAATCGCATTATGAAAATTGTTGACCAAAGGCAGAGTACGCGGAAATAGAATTATTGCACATAAAAAGTCCGAATCTTCAAAACAACGTACCCCCGGAACAGCCTTAGGAATACTCGTACCAGCCACAACCGCAGCACAGCTCTCCTCAGGGACCTTCACGAGATGCAGCATGCTGCTGAACTTCTCCCTGCAGCGCAGTCGTCTGGGCGTGTTCGCAGATTCTGCACCAAACTGCGAAAAATGCACAGTATGTGTTCTTATGTGTATGCTACAATCGGCAGAGTGGGCACGCGAGAAAAAACATGCACTAAAATAATGAAAAATAGGACAAACGTGCAAGGACCTTAGAGATGAATTCTTCCCTCTGTTCAAAATATTTTGTAAGAAATGGTTGCACTTTCAGCGTGACATGTGGATGAAAGATGCCCTGTTATCTCAGTGAGAATAAAAAAACGATCTAAGCTAACCGGAAAAAAAGCCCAAAATTCAAAGGCGAAATATTTTAGACTGCTCTGAAAACTGGTCACGTCTTGCAAGAGAACTTTCTCAGTGGTCAAACTTTGTGGCCGAATTAATGCCCTGTAGTCGAGCGCAAGTGTTAACTCAGGTACTCTACATTTATACACCGCAAGAAAGAGAAAAGGTGAAATCAAATATAGATTTTCCTGATAGATTTCATCGTAGGTCCACTTGCTAGAATAAGAACATAAGCATAAAAAGTGAACGAGATGCTATCTCGCCAGCTTTTCCATCATTGATAGTGCACTATCTTTAATCTGAGACCAACATACGCAGAGAAGAGACAAAAGTATAAGGGTAGCCATATTTACTTACAAAACAAAGCTCATTCTAGCTAAACTGATGTAACGAAGACTCCCTCAACAATAGTGCAATACCAATGTACCGGTTCACTCTGTCGTTGTACGTCAGGCAACTGGAATAGCGCTTGCGATGGGTGTCTCACGTACGATATACTAGCTCAGAAACTCTAAACAAAATTTTATTAATTATAAACTGGCAGCGTCTACGGCACCGCAGGTCATGGGGGTACGAAGTTTAGCGCGGCCGAGCTAGCGACTAAATAGGAAATATCTGCGCAAATACACTCAATGGCCAGGATAGACGCCGTAGGTCATCTTGAACACAGAGCACGTTCACGCAGCAATAAATTTAGCTCTCGAGCTAGTTGCAAGTAAGCTTCTCAAAAGAATGTAGATTCTTCGAGACTAAAATAAGTACCACACAATGCGGATATAACTTCACATAAAAGAAAGTAATTTAGTCATCACTGCTTGTTGTAAGAATTGTACTTGAAAAGATTTTTCATTTGACCTTGGGGTCCGAGCACGTAGACAGAGCCCAGCTGATACTGAGCGTAGGGCTCAACCCCTACAATTCTACGAAAAATTTCACCGGATACTCAATGTATGGCAGCGCAATTTCATGCAATTATGCGAAGATGAAGCTTTCTCGGAAAACTGGATAACCATTATGTATTACATGAAAACTAAGAAGTCATTCGTGCCAGAGCTCCTAGAAGCACATAACATATAAACATTAAATTGACGTTATCAAATCACACAAGTAAAGCTTTAAGAACCGTCAGTCAAACCTTTGAGAAATGCACTCAAAAACGCGATTAAAACTTTTCCATGAAATTCGATTCCGATAAAAATAGAATCCTGCGTAGATACAGGAAAAAATTGAAGGATCAATTATTGCAGTAGCTTTTATACATTTAATTGCATATAGCGGAATTTAAATTCACTTTTCCTCACAATATTAAAACTAAGGTAAATAAAAAATATTACAGCAAATTTTTAGGTCATTTTACCCAATCGCGAGCGCGAGCAGCGCTCTTTGTTCCTAAAGTTTGATCACGATCTGTGCACGGCGACATGGCGTGAGCATGAAATATTCCCTTCTGGTTGATGAAATCAACTGAAACTCTATAGATATGCATTTGTGAATTCTGTGAAATGGATATTGTACCTAGTGTTTGGTAAGCATTCATTAAAAAAGTTAGATTGTAGTCAAGTTCCACTTGATATTCATTTACGATTGGCACCCGCTGTGCGAAAAGTTTCACTTTACGTTAGTCCATTTCCCTAATTCGACGCTCGTTTCGTCAACTTCGAACTCCTGCAAATAAGTACGAATTTCACTGCACCGTCACACCCCTGCTTCTCCCGTTGCCGAGTATGCACTAGGCAGCAGGCACTGAGCCACTGGCGCGGCTGCGTGATGCCTGACTGACGGAGCGGATTGTGGCAACTGCAAGACGCAAGTGGCAACCCACATCGCGCCACCGACGCGCGATGCGGATCAGGCGGCCGTGATCAATGCCTCCTTTATCTAGATATAGGGAGCTTTGCTATGGTGCAATTAGAGAGAGGACTCGCTGTACTTTTGATTATTTGAGTAATATTGAGTTACAAGATGAAACAATAACTTTCGCAGTGTGGTGTAATTGGTACTCGCATAATAGCTGTTCGTTGCAGTCCATTATGACTGCAACGACTTTTTGGGTAAATAAAAGACAATGCCTGTTAAATTCTACAATTTAATCGTTTCAAAATTAGATGTTGTCGACATATATATATATATCAGTAAAGCGTAAATTAATTGAGCTAATGATTAATTAATACAACGTACCTATCTTACCACTGCAGGTTAAATTCCAAGTAGAAAACTTAAATTCCATATTCAAATATAAATTTGTAAATTATTATCACCTTTGACTTGTTGCATATTATATGAAGTGTAAAAACAAGAGCCATAATTATCTGGTAGATTTAAGTTCGTTCTCCCACATGGAAGAGTCACAGGCTAATGAACAGAAATTTTAACCGTTCACACTTCAGTGAACCTCCGAGTACTTCCTGAATTTTTGCCCCAGATCATAGTCACTGAATTTTGAATTGAAATTTTTACTAAAGAATAAGCATGAAATTTTGTAATTCAAATGTTTGCCTCAGGGGTCACACCTCAGTTCAGTTATTGCTGAAGTGGGCCCCCGCCAAAACGTGAGCTGCTCAGATGAAGGCTCGTTTTTAGAATTGAAGCGCATCGCACTGCTCAAAAGTGATCGGTAAAGACCAACTGCATTATTGTTTGTACGTATGCAAATTCGTTCTAGTTAAAATCCTATTACGATCAAAATGGCCCCAAACGTACAGACAATACAAAGAAAAACACAACAGATGATCTAAAAACTCGTTCCAACTAAAAATGTCTGTGGGACGAAGATCGAAAGAGGACAAATAATTTTACTGCAGCATCGTCGGTTGTCATCCAGAAAAAACGGAATGATATAAGTCAGAGACCAGCGAAGATTTACTTCGCACAAACTCCAGGACAAACGCAATCTACAGGCTGTGGAGACACGCTGCGATTGAAAATGAAAATTATTTCAAATTTTACATCCGAGCAGGGTTTCCGTAGATGCCAACTGTAAAATTCCTTTCTTTCAGATGAACTCGTCAAGGATAAAAAAATGCGAGACAAACAATAGAACTTCTTATATTTACAACACATGGGACTCGCTACTCGGACTGCTCGCCGAGGCCTATAGCAACAGACCCGGCCTCGGCGACCCCTCGGACCCGCCTCGTATGTACACAGTATTAGGACGAGGTAATAAATAGAAGCTCACAACACTGCACCTCTTGCCTTTACGTGCTCGCCTCATCCTCGGGCAGAAATGGGCTGAAAAATGCTTTCGAGTTGTCATTGTTTTACGGTAAATATCTCCAGAATTATCATTTCTTCGCGAATTAAACCATCACGGCCAATGGCGAATTCTATCTCGTGAAGCAGAAGAAATCGTTCATTATCTTCACCAATTTTCTAGAGTTAACCAACACTAGAATCACAAGGTTACTCATAAATGAATACATTTCAAAATTCCTTAGCGAGGAAAATTAGCCTTGAGCCTAACTACGATATTACCTAAAAAAAAAAGAAATACTCTTCCCCATCGCATGCTTTACATACGAACGCTGGACCTCGCTCGATAAAATTCATGAGGATGTTTACCTAAAATCTTCGGTCTAACTTCACATCAATAAAAATTCAACAATCGTTTACATATTTTTCAGAAAAATATACGAAATAACAAAAAATCATCAACTAACGAATGCATGAATGAGAAAGATTTGAAGAATTTTCAGTTTCGAACGAGTGGACGAGCAACTTGTAACTCGTTTATTGAAAAACTCTGAACAGGAAACAAACGGTAAAATAAGCGAGTTTGCTAGAGATTAAATGAACTTTCGAAAAGACCAAAAAACGATCCCTACTCTACTAACACTCCCACTTCATGCGAACACTCAAGCCACACTGAGAGAGAGCGCCACGTAACTACGGCGCTGTAGCTAAATATTATTTCGAATAAAAACTTTCAGACTGTTTCTCACGAAAGTTCAGCGAGAGAACTATACCGCATGATACTTATTTGACTTCTCCTTTTTGACGGCGGCGATGCACTTGGCCATGGTGGGGGAGGCTCTAGACACGGCGTCGGTCATGTAGTAGTCCTCGAGCTGCTGCAGGGCTGGCTGCAGCACTGCGCTGCCGTCCACACGCCCGCTACCCACGCTCTGTGAGACAAGCGAGCAGCTTCATGGGGTGGTGTGAGCCCACAGAGGAGGCCCTATCCCTGCTGCTTCCACATCAGAAGGGATTTTCCATCATCGGAGGTGGAGTGAGACTTTTACCCAAGAAAGGCTGCTAGGCTCGTGCCCAGTGTCATATTTTATTATTTTAATGGATTTTCGTTCATAAGGAAGCATATTCCTACTCGGCCATAGCCTACACAATGTTAGGAAGGATGTGAAGAAAAAAGATCAATTTTAACCGCTCATGCCAACTCAAAGTAACAGATGATCAATAACAGTGATTAATAAAATAATCATTGATGTTGACCGAGGCTTCACCTATCCACACATACGTGACGCTTACTTAACAGTTCATTTCAGGTAACTCAATTAAGATCGAATGCAGTTCGGTACATCCGGTGGAAGATTCTGCAATGTTGTAATAACTAAAAAAGGCCAAAACAGTTCAATAAAAAGACATTTTATTCAGGACGATTTGGGTCTGTACCCTTCACCGGTTAAAAGCTAAATCTGCAATAAGGGATATATCGTACAAAAAAAGACATACATCGTACAAAATTCCTTTATACGATGTATCTCTCATTGCACATTTTTTCTTTTAGCTGACGGTGTGTACAGACCTTAAACGTTCAGATTATAATGTTTCTTTATTCGACAGTTCTTGTCCTCATTCACTGTAAAATCTAATGCTTTAGGTAATTTTTCTTCGACTAAAATTTATAGTTAATTGTTATTCTAGGACCTAAGGGTAATTAAATTACGCGCCTATCGGTGACAGACAAGGCTAGCACTCAACACAGTGAACATTTCTAGTAGCACGCTAGCTTCCACGAGTTTCTGTGTTAAAACAGATGTCGAATGAAGATACATATTTTATTTAGAGCATATTTACTGCTGATTTTAGCTCAAGTTGATATTCAACAGTGCCTTCATTTTACTTTACTTCAAGTGGAGTAAAACTAAAATTTTGACATTGTTTAAGCGAGAAAACTTGACTCATAGGCGAGATAAAGCCGATTTCTCTCCCTCATGTCTGGAAGCCTTCCAATCCACAAGCAACAAGGACTATCCCTCAGAACAGCAACATCGCGCACCATTGTACACCAATGCAGAATGACTAGCCTTGACACAGCTACCAATTTAACACACGTAGCCTCACACACACACGTACCAGCGGGCAATACAGTGAGTGTATTGTAAGCAGAGAAACTGACCTGAGCCAAGGCAGCAGCCTGAGCGAAGTAGTTGGCCTCCTCCTTCTCTCCGTAGCGGGTGAGGTTAGGAGAGATGTCGGCCATGCGGTCCCTCAGCTCGTCCAGCTCGTCGTAAGGCAAAGCCACTCCCGCTACCTGCGGCCACAAAGACATTACGGCACGCTGAGTTAGCATGGTTGTCAACAGGCGTCACCAACGTCAATATGGAGTCGATTTGTAACCTCACACGTTTGTTTGGTCATTCATACGTGGGAAAAAAACACTGAATAGATTAAGTAGCTTCATTCGTATTCAGTAGCAGGAGGTAAACAAATGAACTTGACAGAAATCGCCCTGCGACCTATGTAACGTGATAAAAATATTCAAGGCATTACTCACGCTGTCACACAAGAAAATGCACATCACATAAAAATATACCAAGCACTCAAAAGTTTCAACCGAGTACACTCTCATTAACAATCTGAGATCTCCTGAGCATCAGCCCTGTGCCCTACAGCAGCCCTAGGACTACACAGCGCATACACTGACCTTACAAACTCTTGACGGCTCACACCACAACAGGAGCGGTAGTGGAAATAAGGCATTAGTGGCCTGCGCTTCAGGGACTTCTGCCTCTCTCGCACCGATAACACAAACTTTGTTACAAAACTGAGTTGCAGAGGTACTGAAATTTTCTAGTGGGTTAACGTTATTGAAATTTAATACTACGAACCACAGAGCAAGAGAAAGACCTTACCTCGCTGATGGCCCTGATAATCTTCCAGTCGTCCCTGGCGAGGCCGGGGGGCGTGATGGCGGCGTGTGTGGTCTGCGCACGGCCCTCCATGTTGACGTAGGTGGCCGTCTTCTCCGTGTAGGTGGCGCCAGGCAGCACGATGTCCGCCATGGCCGCTCCAGCGTCACCGTGAGACCCCTACGCGACCACAACTAACGTTAGTTTCTTATTATTTCTTCTAGAATTATTGTGTTCTACGCTGAGAGGACAGACTAATGATTCAAGAATCTCAGTCTCAACAGATTCACGCACACTCGACAAATTATTCCCCGAAATACACATTTGCCCCCTGGTGAAGGCTCGAGAAAATCCAGTCAAAAGGTTCAGTCAAAACTCAAATTGCGCATTTTGTTTCGTTCTAAGATGAGAAGATCGAAATAAATCTCTAATGCATGTACATTAAAGCAGTGCTCTAGGTACGCTGATGAAGACCGTTAATAGTTTTAGCCTTCGTTGTTGTTCTTCATTTTATTCTATTGAAAAGACAACAACGGTTAGATCCGTTAGGTATAATATTTACAGTGCACATAAAATAAAAGAGTTTTTGATGCGTTCAAGTAAGTATGTCAAAACAGTTCAAAGAATCGAACGGAATTTAGTTACATAGCAACCTATTTTGAAATGATTTGAATGAGAGGAATTTTATGATGAACTCAACAACGAATATCCCTGATATAGAAACAGAATTCGAGTTGCTTAGCCACTGATGTTGAAATATAATGAATAAGCGGAATTTTAAGTTAAATTCAACAAGGAGTATATCTGACAAGAAAGGCTATGAAGTATAAAGAGCATTCAAGAACGGATTGGCGCTGCAGAATATGCGAGACCTGATAGATGACGGTGGTGCCAGCAGGCAGGTCAGCGCGAGTCAGTGCTCCTTCGTCAGCACCCAGCATGAAGACCACCTTGGACTTCTGCTCCCTGATGGCTGACACACCAGCCTTGTAGCCCAGATCCAGGGCAGCCACCTGGCTGGCGACGCGCTGCAGCACGTTCAGGACACGCCACGACCCCTCTACCGAGCCGCGCAACTGGAATGAGGTGGAGACAACGACGTGACACACACCGCATCTCAGCCCTATCGTCACGTTCACGGAATGGGGTGCAAATAGTTGTGAAAAGTAAAGCAATAAAGAAAACACTGTCATACAGTTGAGAAGCCTTACTTTTTTAGGGCTACTGTGCGACTCAGTTGAACCTCTGATTAACATGAAACACCAAATTTTATAAATGAGTGCGAAGTCAAGATCCTGTCATGGCCCACTTTGCAGTCCTCGCCACTCACACTGACCTTTGGTGCAGGCCCACGCTTGGGATCACTAACACGCTCCCAGTGCTCCTGTAATTCGCTAAACTATCCAATCAAATTCATTCCACAAAAGTTAGGCCGAAACAAACAAGTGGGCACCGCCATCAAGGCTTTGTACCTCAGGCCTACAACTAAAAGAACTTAAACAAAAACTATTGCGAGTCAGAAAATACTTTAATCGCAATTTAATTGTTCAAGAAGTTCCTTATCAATTCATGTGTAAATATAGATTATTCATTTTCAATGTTTAAAACGGACAACATGAACGCATTTATTAGTTCCTTAGTTTCACGCTGTATAATAATCACTTGATGGATAATGACACCGTGGCAACCCTTTTTTGGACACCCTGCACTGTATATTCACTGAAAATACATAGATACCAAACGAACTAAAATGCGAAATTACATTCACCAAGACAAGGTGAGCACCTTGTTAGCGAGCTGGCAGATCTTAGCGTAGAGCACGGCCCCCTGCGGCTGGGACAGCAGGGCGTGTCCCACGATGATCATGGGACGCTTCGCTGCTGCCAGTCGGCTGCTGAAGGCGTGGGTGCCTGCACACAGCTGCTCCACGCTGGCTGCTGAGTCGCCCAAGTGCTGCGCACACACACAACTTGAGAGAATGTAGGCAGCTTTATAATAAGCGCTGCACACACACAACTTGAGAGAATGTAGGCAGCTTTATAATAATCGCTGCACGCACAACTTAGGACAGGCAAGCTCCTCTACACGAAGTCCTGCACACACACAAAATTTAAGAGAACGCGGGCAGCTCTATATCACGCCACCCAAACACACATGTTCAGAGATAAATGCCCAGAATGGTGACATCGACGAAAGGTAAAGTTCAACTTTTCAACTAGTCAAAAGTACGAGATGCATTTTTTAGGATGTATTTTTCTTCGACGGAAAAAATAAGACTTTTTCAAAATAGAAGTAATTCTGAAACTGGATGAATATTTAACTGAATTCACTTAGCACAAAGATGGGCAGCCCCAAAATAGATTCGGAGGAAACAAATCATAGGAACTGGTCTCAGGGTTCATCACCGTCCTCTTGTTCACAAACAATACCTCTGCAAGGTTAATATAACTACTATCTTTGCAAGAAAATAATTGAATTAGTTCACTCAACTCTTATAAGCCAAAGCATATCGAAGGTGCAAATAGAGTTTATCTACTCTAAATTTCAGTTTATTTCAGTTTTTCCTAATCAAACACATTTGAAAACTATTCAGCAATGATTTACACGTGTGGTTTTAAACAATTTTTTCTACGTGTACAAGCTATCACATCCTATCATTTTGGATAAAAAATGAACGCATGAATATAACATCATAGCAAGAGATAAGCCTGCCACCTAGAGAACCATTCAATGGTTGCCGGGGAAACTTTTCCTTTAAAGTAAACTTTTTCCATTAGAGTATACTTCTTCCTTTAGGGTGAACTTTTTCCCTCAGGGTGAACTTCTTCCTAAAGGAAAAAGTTAAAATTAACTCTTGAGTTGTGTAGGTTAAACTTTTTCCTTCAGAGTAAACTTTTTCTTACAGAGTAAACTTTTTCTTACAGAGTAAACTTCTTACTTTATGGTGAACTTTTTCCTTGAGGGTTAAAATTTTTCTTTAGGGTAAACTTTTTCTTTGAGGGTATAACTGTGACTATGGACGACATTGGCGCCGGCAGCCAAGTCCCCAAGCTCGGCTCATTACGCACCTCGTAGTCGTAGGTGAGGTCCACCTTGGAGCCGAGCAGGGCCACGTCCAGGTCGTTGTGGATCCAGGCCTTACGGGTCCTCGCGTTCAGCAGGGGAGCTTCGAACCTGACAACCAAATTACCATCAATCTCTCCTATAAGACTATGCCCAATTCATTTCAGCGCAGGTGCTTCTGGGTTAGGTAAAAAATACTAATGTAGGGAGTAGCGTAAAGATTATGTTGGAAAAAATCGTTGAAAAACTCAGCAGATTAATAGATATGACATCAAATACTTAAAATATCCGGGCATGATATTCACGCGTACCAACATGCTTGAGACTCACACACATGGCTACATGTTAATAAGTTCAACGAAATACCCTGCCCCCTTTATCTGAGGGTCACTCGTGGCTCAAGAGTCGCCCCACTGCAACACGTGACCTGTATGTAAGTGTGAACTACTTTCCAACATAAAAAAATCATCAATCGTTAAAGCACACAAGTAAGACTAACGGAAAGTTTTCACTCCAAGGAAAGACTCAAAGTCAACAGTCTGTCATGAGACGCGTCAATCACTCCAACCACACAAAAAAGGCACAGAAAAGCACACTTGATCAAAAACTCCACCAGCTACAAATCTTCGAATGAAATATTAGGAGCACCTCGAGGGTGTCATAACCCTGAAGTACGCCTAGTAAGGCAGCTCAGTCAGCTGCACCTGAAGATAGAGCGCATCACGAGTGAACTCAACTCGATCGAGTACAGCCAGCACACGCAACAGTGGTAGTGACCACTGCGCCAAAAGGAGCACGGTTAATACATTACTCGCACCTATGAATGCAGTTGTCAGGTTGCAGCTGCATCGTACTTGAACTTTCCAATAAAGGCTCACGCTGCGTGTACCAAAAGTGCTGCACACTCTCGGGTAATAGGGTTAGAGAGTTGGCCTCAAACGCAAATGACGCACGATGCAAGAGTTCAGGATACAATTGAGGCACAGCACGATCGAGATACTGGCACGCACCTAGGGTTGGTGCCCACAAAGACGACCAGGTCAGCCTCCTCGATGCCCACAATGCTGGTGTTGAGCAGGTAGTTGGAACGCAGGTCCGTGCCACTGCCATTGTCAGGAAATATCTGCCGGACACACGGATGTTCAATGATCAAGACCAAGTCAACAAGGCTGATTCAAGTAACGAAAACAAGGATGTGTTTAATAATACCATTCCATATACATAACGAGACTTTCGAACACATGACCAGATATATAGGTATAGGATTATTATACCATACCTCCCTTATTTTCTATCCACTATTAATTTGCCCTAAATACAAATCATCAACTGATCCAGTGCATGTGCCTTATTGCATACTGCCATCCCCTTTATTCTCTCATCCGGTGCACTCGCGTAAATGTTTTTTATGCATTTTTTCTGCTCACTCTCTCCCCAACTGGACGCGTTCAGTGTTTACACCTGACCGGCCCATGGTACCAGTCCTGAGGTGCATGGTCCGACTGGAACCGGAACCCTCACTAAACTGAAGAAGAAGACCCGACCCATCGTACCTCCTCAGTGCAGATGTTGGTGCCGCCGAGCCTGTACACGAGGTCCCTCAGCGCCGTCAGGGCCTCAGCATCCGCCTGGCCTCCGACCACGGCAGCCACGCTCCCGTTCGCACTCTGCAGCCCACCAAATTCACCTATTGAGCTCCTAGAAGTTAGTGTCATCGCAAGTACGAATGTGAGTAGCTCCTCTCCCAGCAGCGCATGTTTTGTTCCTCCCAGTACGGTTTGGTGAAGGCAATTTCTGCAATGTTCTACAAAAAAACTGTTTTCTCTGTTTTTCTTGATCTTTCTTTCAATCACTTCATGATTGTTGACACTTAAATATGTCCTAGCCAGTTAGTTATGATACAATAATATCTTGATACACGTGCTTTTCGATTGCCACCCTATTCTTCCACGAAAAAAGCACAGCAGCTAAGCTATGAATTACGACATACAATGCGCAGTAAGAGTTTTCCATCCATCAACCTAACCACATGATGACCATGCCGAACCAATAGTGGGAGCGAAGTACGACAACAGCACACTGAGCCACAATTAACGGATGAGAATGCCTTTGCCCACCATGAGACCCATTAATTAGCCAGCTGGACATCGAGTTTTGCCGGAATTAACAAAGCCAAGCACGAGTGCTTCCGTACTACTTCAGCCAAGTCCATCACAGTCATAACTTGGTACTCAATGGAACAGGAGCCAGTCTGGCAGCGACGCGTGCCATCACACCCAGCTCAACTTCTTCTCAGATAATATGTCACTATCTATCATCACCCACTACTCTGGCAACCCAAGTAAGTGATAATGTGTCACTATCTGCGATTATCCACTATTTTGGCCACTCAAGTAAGTGATAATATGTCACTATCTATGATCATCCACTATTTTGGCGACCCAAGTAAGTAAGTAAGTAGTAAGCCGTTCATAACTGGCACTTGAGGATGCTACACCCAAGTGTAGATACCACCCCCGGATGGTTGGTCACCAGCAGGATGGCGAAAACATTACAGGGCACAGACCGTCACAGGTAGCCAAGATACAACCGCGCACCTGGAGTGCAGTAGCGGACACAATGAGGGCGTCCTCCCACTCGCACGGCCTCAGCTCCCCGCTGTTGTCCTTCACCATAGGTGCCACCAGCCGCTGTCGCTTCAGGCCGTCGCACGCAAACCGAGCCTTGTCTGCCAGCCATTCTTCATTGATGTCCTGTACAGAAATTACTCCCACTCAGACTTCCATCAAAGTTGGCATACAGTCGAATATGTCAATTGAAAAAGGAAAAAGTTTTCATTCCTCACAAAGTAAGTATGACGACGCATTGAGGATTTCATCGAGGTTAATTTTTATAGCCAAATAGGAATCAAATTAAGAAAAATATTTAAATTTCACATTAATTAGAACAGTTGAAATAGATCTGTAAAGCACATCCCTTTGTTATTTCATAATAAGATATCATTCAGATAAAGTTTAATATATTTCCCCACGTATACACGATTGTTTACGATTGTTAAAAAAATCATAAACATTTTTTAACAAAGATTATTCAATAAAAGTTGTAGTTGTAGTAGTAGTGAAAGCAGCGCTTCAGATACTCAGTCTATCTCGCACCGAAAGAGTAGGGACCATTTAGTATGGACTTAGGAGAACGGGGATTCTATGCACAGGGTGTGTTCCCACACAAGATCCCCTGCGCATAGAAACAGCAAGTTAAGAAGGAAGAGCAAGAAAAGACAAATAAGAAATAGCGAAGAAGGAATGAAAACGGAAGGAAGCAAAGTGGGCACGAAAGACAGAAGTCCCGAAGGCCTATCTAAAGCTGAGGTACCCTAGCAGTACTCCCCTGGGGGCGCTAGTCCCCATAGCATAGGATAGGCAAACCTAACTAACCTACCTCTATTGCCTATGGCCTATCCTATGCCCCCTGAGGGGTATTCAATAAAAAGTCACCCCCAAATTTATTTAGCACATTTAGAACTAGTCAAAGCTCTACAGCTTGCAACTATTCACAACGTACCTCACTACACCCCAAAGCTTTTATGTGAGCAAATATTCCTTCACGATGTGAGAGCAGCTGCAGGCACTCGAGCGACTCAACCCTCGACAAACACGACACAGGAGGATCAGGATTACCTCGTTGGTTTTGGGCAAGATCCTGAGTACTTCGCCAGTCCTGTGGTTGACGGTGATGTTGGAGCCGAGGGCGTCGAACACGTCAATGCTGTCGGTGCGCCTCAGTTCCCAGGGCCTGGCGCTGAAGCTGTAGGGCTTGGAGGTCAGGGCGCCCACAGGACACAAGTCGATCACGTTGCCGGACAGCTCAGAAAGCAGCATCTTCTCGACGTATGTGCCGATCTCCATGGTGTTGCCACGGCCTGTTGTGCCCAGGTCCTCCACGCCAGCTACCTGATGAGTAACAACTCATATTTGTTTCTCAGAGGTTCGTAATCAGTTCGAAATTATTCATCAGTACTTAACCCATTTTAAGTAGCAGAGCACCTAACCAATTCTAAAAAATTTGAAACTGTTTATGTACAGGTGCCCTTACTGTTGGCAACTTGCACACGTTATAAACCGTGCTCCATAAACGTAGCAGAAAAATACACAGCAACTTAATATGAAGGCACAGCTAAATGACCCCAGTTTTTAAAGAACCTATGTATACAGTAGTTCTGCTCCACATTTGTGAAGGCATAATTCCGAACAGTAACAAAAAGATCTGAAAAGAACGTCTAGCAAAGAGCATTGGTGATTATTACAAGACAAGACTGGAGCCTTTGAGCTTTGGGAACGTAACAGTTTTCCAAATCGCACAGTTTGGCAGGTGTACCGCCCAATAAAAACTAAGTTGAGGCTGAGGCGTGCCAGCAGGTTTCGAAGGGTCACAGGACCCCGCCCAGAGACGTACTTCAGAGGCAAAGCGAACACAGCGAGTGCAGTGGATGCAGCGGGTCATGATGGTCTTTACGAGGGGACCGATGTTCTTGTCCTCCACAGCTCGCTTCGGGTCAAGGAACCGCGTGCGGTCAGATCCAAACGCCATGGACTGGTCCTGGAAGCCGCAGAAATAACATGTAGTAGTACAACGTCAAAAATTTTTGACAACTTTAATTTCCACTGAAACATTTAAAAGGACAACTCTAGAATGGTAATATTGTGGTATTCAAAGTAAAATATAAGTATCAAATAAGTTGTAGTTGTAGTAGTAGTGAAAGCAGCGCTTCAGAAACTCAGTCTATCTCGCACCGAAAGAGTAGGGACCATTTAGTATGGACTTAAGAGAACGAGGATTCTATGCACAGGGTGTGTTCCCACACAAGATCCCCTGCGCATAGAAACAGCAAGTTAAGAAGGAAGAGCAAGAAAAGACAAATAAGAAATAGCAAAGAAGGAATGAAAAAGGAAGGAAGCAAAGTGGGCACGAAAGACAGAAGTCCCGAAGGCCTATCTAAAGCTGAGGTACCCTAGCAGTACTCCCCTGGGGGCGCTAGTCCCCATAGCGTGTATCAAATAAACACTTCCATCTATTACGCTAATGAAGTCAATAGTGTTATTGCAGAGTCCAGCAAGGTTGTATTAGGCATGCTAGGTTCAAATCAGTAAAATATTAGTTATGCTATTGGATGCACAAGACAGCTCTATTTTATCCCTCAACTAGCAGACAACAGAAATTCATCACCCTTTATGCCACCCTGAAGAGAGAATTCCATGTAAACCCACCTACTTGAAGCTTTTCACAATGTTGAGCAGTTTTGTGTATCAGTGTAACGAAACTTCACAAGCAAGACAATTGATAAGCATTTCCAAAAATTATATTCTATTTAAAAAGAAAATTTTCACAGTGTACTATCGTTTTTAAAATATTCAGATATTCTGCAACATATAGAAAAATCCTAGGTTATGTTGTCATAATTGCCGTTGATATTACAGCACAACTATATGTATTGTTGCACTATTATCGACACTGACCTGAAGGTCACACTCGCCACCTTGGTCACAGATGGGGCAGTCGAGGGGGTGGTTGATCAGCAGGAACTCCATGACGCCCTCGCGAGCCTTGCGCGTCATCTCGCTGTTCGTCTTGATCCTCCAGCCCTTCATGACGGGCATGGCACACGCCGCCACTGGCTGCAACCAAGCAGGCAATGGCGGTCATGCAGTAACCACCCACTTACTAGATAGTATGCCTAGCTATGACTGCACCAATGGTTTTGAATATAAAGAAGGAACTATTCTTAAGTAGAGCTGATGGAAGGATTATCTAACTTTAGGGAGCTGTATTAGAGATGATACAAGGTACAATTAACTTGGGAACAGTCACTGTCAACATCTGCAGGTACTGCATTTGCATGGTCACTGTCTATTACAGTTTGTGTGAATGCACTGCCGATGCCTAAGGAGTGCATGCTAATGCTAACACACACTGTGTCCAATAAACATGTGTTCCTCACATTAAAATATCAATGATTCACTTCACATTGAGTCAATTTTAGTTCACTTTCCCTATCTCAAAAGAAGGGGTTCACTTTGATCTGCTCTTACATATCATAAAAAAGAGCAATAATGCAAAAGATTCATTCATATCACTCTACATCTACACTGAAATATCCCACAAATTTCAGAGAACAAGCACCATACAATGGATGAGTACAGCCTACACCTCCCAACAAAGGTTAACTTAACCCTAATTGATTCTTTGTTTATTAAATGATTATATATAAATCCCAAAGTACTACCAAAAATTAACTGCAGGCTTGGACATTTCCGATGAGCAACTTAATTCCCTTATATATAAATCCCAAGAAATTACTACCAAAAATTAACTACAGGCTTTGACATTTCCACTGAGCAGCTTAATTCGCTTCCCTTGATTTAGTAGGCACAAAAATGTGAGCCCCTTGGGTTGGGCTCCATTGCCAAACTTATGCTTAGCTCTCAAGTTACTTGACAAACCCACCTTGGCAGCCTTCTCCACTTCAACAAGACACATTCTGCAATTGCCAGCAACAGAGAGTCGTTCGTGGTAGCAGAAACGAGGAATTTCAACACCAGCCATAGCAGCAGCCTGTAAACAATGAATACAATTATATGGAAATACAGAATTTAAAGGAAATAATAAGCAAAAACTTGAAGCACAACAGAGAGAGAGAGGTCTTCACAGCAAAGAAATGCAAGTAGGACTGAGGAGCACCAGGCCAAGTAGCATGCTGGCATCATTGGCCAGTATTTGTTGGTGTTTGGACTGCAAGACCACTTTTGGACTGGAGGACAATATTTGTTTCAGTTAAAGGATGTACAAATCACAAGAACATCACTGTATTATGTTATTCTTGATGGTTATAATGATTTTCCTTGTGTTTCTCTTAAATTTAACAAGCTGAAAATAGCCAAAATTATAAAAAAAGCAGTAATGCGAATTTACACAAATTTCAACTCCACAGCATCTAATTAGATACTTCACTAAGCTAATTACCTGTAAAACAGTAGTTCCAGGCTCAACCAAGACCGGTATATCATCAACAAACACTTCCACACGATTGTCTGTAGGGACAGGCTGGTTTGACTGACTACGAGTCATTTCTGTAACAACCGGAACTATTTTTCTAGACACAGTCTTGTCCGCAGCAGCTACAGCCGGCACAGATGGCCGAATGGCTCTGCAGAGAACACGTACGGCGCTGCCAGCTTGCAGCATGGTGATTGAGAATAACTCTAAACTAAATTCTGAAATAAAATAGAAATATTAGCAATAATCATATCTTTTACATATACTATAAGACAAGGTTCAACATAGTAGCCGAATCCTGTGAAATTTGATAAAAAGATAACCTTGTAATTTATCTATGTTGTTCTCATCTCAGAGTTAGGAAGAATAACATAGATCACAAAAGTTACCCTACTGACTATACATAGCAGAAATCATTACTTTAATACCATAGAAACAAGTTATTGAAAGAAGGAACATTTAAATTTAAGAAGTACTTCTACATGGTTGATTTAACAAGATCATCTGCTGAATTTTACTAATAAATTCATGTAAAAACATTTGGTTATCAGCTTTATAACATATTAAAATTTGACTACCACACCTGCAAAAATGAGTGAGCTATTGGCATCAAAAGGAAAAATGAAAAACAAAGACTTTGGTCAGCACCGTTTCAATCATTTATCATCAGTTTCCTTGTTGTTCTGACTGTATTGCAACTTGTTAATGTGTACACTGGCTACTTCAGTGTCACTGCAAAAGTCAGAAGAAGAGGTTTAGTTTTTAAAGCAATAAAATTGCATTTTTTAAAAATTGGTTGGAGGTAGGGGACTCCTAAAAAGAGAGGTTGTCATTCCATTACCTCAGTCAGAGAGGACCTGAACCTTAGCACAGATAATACACACTAGGCCATATATATATGTCAAAATCATTAGTTTGTATTTAAAACATGTGGTATTCTAACTTTGGATAGGCATTTCTTTTTAGAGTTTTTAGCTTAAAATAAGAAAAAATATCTCCTTAGATTTAAAAATTTAAATGTTAAGAAAAGTTAGTTGTTCAATTTTGAATTTTTAGAATCTTTGAAAAGTTATTAAATAATAAGAATAAAATTTGAAAATTGTCAAGATTTGTTAAAACTCTTTTTTCTAAAATTCAAACAATAACTTTTCATTCTTATACTGCAACTCACTTAATAAAACTAACCCTATTATTCTACAGTATAAATTGAGATACTAGAAGAATATCTAATCAATGATATGACCTTTTCCATGTATTTATCATTTTTTTTCAGAAATTGAAAAATTACTAGGAACATTGAGTTAAATAAGAATGCCAAATTTGGAAGAAATTAATTCCATAAGAAAAAAATTGGTTCTGCAACTGGAAAGTCCCCTTGCTATCAAGTGAACTAATTGCTACTTACTACTTATTTCATATAAAATGAAATACACTAAAGAAGCTCAAGCTGCAATGCTACTTAAAATTCTTTAAGAAAGATAAAACCTAAATCAAATTTGAAATAAATTATCAGTACTTTTTGATACTAGAGATTTTAATGATGGATCTTGTGTGGGAACACACTTTGTGCATAGATTCCCCATTCTTTTAAGTCCCTGCTAAATTGTCTCTGATCTTTTGATGCAAGATAGTCTGAGTTACTGAAGCACTGCTATCACAACCACTACTAAATTTTAAAGATTTTAAACATGATAAAATTAATTATTAATATTCTTGATCTTCCTTTAGTCTATATCTTGAACTATTAATTATACTTATGAACGGAACAATCAAGATTTTGATCAACCTGTGAGTTTCAATACCACAAAATTGAAGTAATTTTCATCCAAGAACCCCCAAAACAGAAATTCTGATAATGCTTTAGGATTTTCCTCAGCATTTTGCATTCCAATACAGAATTTAGCAACTGGTTAAAGTTCAGTTAGAGTAAATTAGATGTCATATTAGATTAGCTCAAATTATACTAGATTAGGTATGAGTTTTTATACATAATTATAGAAGCACAATGTCAACAGATGATTTCTATAAAATCATCAAGATATCATTTGTGCCAAGTTTGATCAACAGGGTTAAAATAAATGAGTTAAAGAAGACTAGATAAGTCACAAGCAATATTTTTTCTGTGATGAAGCTAAGCTGGAAAATAATCCAAAATTTTCAGTAGATCTTCTCAGTTAATTTTGAAAGTTGTATGATCAGCATTATAAAAATATTACAAAATTGTTCAATACATCTTTTCAGTTGAGTTTCATGTTTTCACAAGTTTTAATATCAGTTATAACAAAAACAACAATTATGATATTGATCAACAGATGTTTTCAGTCAAGTTCAACAACTTTTATAGAAAATATAGTATCAGTTATAATAAAAATAGTTATTATAAAATTATTAAATAGATATCTTCAGTCAGTTTTTGCAACCACTTATACCCAAATAATAGACAAAATAATTTTTTTTTATTTCTTCTCATGGAACTAATGATGCAATATCTCAATCCTGCAGTTGAGTGTGCCAGCTCAATTTAAATCAATTTCATCTTCAAGTGATATAAGCTGCTCAACAACACAGCTCATGTTACTTTACCCTTCAAATGTCATGGTCTTATCTTAGGGGTTAAGTCTGACTAACAAATAGCTCCAACTGACAAACACACTGATTGGCCCCAAGTCTGAGGGTTAAAAGCCAGGCGAAGTTGTGAGCGAATTATCAGCCACCGTAAGCCCTTTACCAATTCTGTCATATACCCAGATCAATACATGCCCTTGATCAGCAATATAAAGAACAACAATATCTCGCAAGTTACAGCTGATCGCTTGCCTAAGTTTCACCTCCAATACAGTCGGAAGCTTTCGGACAGATACGCATAAACGAAAAAAAATTAAGCCGTCTTACCCTACGATGTATAAAGTTAAAACCAACTTTAGTACACACTGTGAACCTTTCACAGGGCTGTACAGCGCAATAGTTCAACTAAATTTATAGAAAACAACTAGCAATTCTTATCATTTCAAATAGTTATTTGATCGACCATTAAGAGTCAAAAGAATTTTTAACGAACACAATCATTTGACATTGCAGAGTTAACTTTCAAATTTGTATGTGTAACAGACAACACAAATTCGAGCGATATCAAACTTGAAAAATATTCAAGTACAGGCAGAAATTTATACAATGGAGACACTAATGCTCCTAATTTATCAAAAAATTTATAGATAGGCCTAAACATATTACTTTCTCGCCTAAACTGCTCTTACTGTTATAATGCGTTTTTATTAGTCTTATGTATCATTTTGCAGTTTAGACTTATTTTTCCAAGTATATTATGAAATACTGGGTCTTAATTTGTAAACCGTTAATGATTTGTTTATTTTCGTTTTGTAACCCTTGAATATGGGCTGTATATGTATGGAAATTGAAAGTGATGAATTGCATAGGTACACAATAATTTCGAACACAAACTTCCAATTCTACCAAAGAAGTCTAGTCCATTTACATCGTATTAATAATTACGCGAGAATATAAATTTCAGTATCATTATGAAACAAGTACTCCTATCACGCTGTGTATCCTGGCTACTTGAGAATTTAGGTGCCTCTACAAGATCGACTTTGGCTACTTTCATGTATTTTATTAGTCTCAATTCAATAATAATTGAAATATATTTCAACTTAGTGCTCAAAATTGACAGTGTCCAGCAGAATGGGAATATATGAACTGAAATAAAAATTGCATAGCGCGAAACTATTTATATAGGCTCACTTACTAACGCAATCAACGTTACTACTGCTCGTTGTCATGGTGTTAACTTAGTAAAATAACGTGGCGATGGCTTCACAGCATCGCTTTTTAGTAAATACATTTGCCCCTCAAGCTAATATGATAAGTGACAGCTAGATTGTAAAATTAATAACGAGATCGGTCAACCGCACTCTTGTCTAAAGAGGGTTCCCAGAATTTTTATACGTTCTCATGATTGAAAACCTTCGTCCCAAGTGGGGAAACGCTAGAAATAAAACTATCTCATAGAACGAGCAACAAATTACTTCGAAACCACGTCCAGGAGAAGAAAAGTAGCGTATGATTATATACGACTCAAGGACTGAACTAGAAGAGAACCCGAAATTACTGGAGAGCTTGGTGAACAAAAGCCTTCCCACAGCGTTGACTCACACAGTGGACATACGAGTCATAAGTCGCGACAGGCGAACGAATATTCACGGAAAATTCCGACTTCGCCTCAAGAGGTCACTAGGCCAGGTGTGGAAGTGTTCCTGGTACGCAATGCTGGTAGACCTGAAGTAATCTCTGGCCGTCTTCAAGATGGGGAAGCTAAAGGCGGAGATGGCGGCAGTCGTGTTCCGCTACGTTTATTACACGATGCCTGTAGTGATGTTGTGCTCGATTATTCAGTAAACTGGAGTCAGTGTGGCTGAGGTGCGGCAAGCGTATATAGACAAAAATTTCATCAGAATTATAAAGAACAGATTGTCTGTGAAGTTAATCAACCATTATACCATATTCGTTATGGTTATAATTTATTTGAAAAAAATGCACGAACTTGACATCTATAAATCAAGCCTCTCAGGAAAAGAGCTGCAGGAGAAGTACGCGGCCCACCCTCGAGATTACTTGGCCTACATCGACTTTGACACAATTTTCGAGCTCATGCACGAGACCAAAAGTTATCTCATCGTAATCACATCATTCTTTTTCCTCAATCAACCACCAGGGCAAATCAAACTTGCGGTTCGCAGAGCGTTGCAAACAGCCTTTTCTGGACGACACCAGACGGTGCTGAGTCGAGGGTTCCTCGTGATAGCGACGTTAGTGCCGCTGCTGGGCGGGCTCTACATGCGGTATGGCGTGAACGCCTTCACTGGCATCACCAGCGCTAAGCAGCAGTACTACGAACAGCAGAAGATAATAGGCGGCTCCAGCGACGAGCAGCAGTAGCACCTGCACGAGCATCACTGGATCATTAATGCCACGATCGTCTCGCACGGCCTCGCCCTCTTGGGATACCTCATCATGGCAGGCCTCATGGCTCCTTTTTTCGTCGAGATCTTTGATGCATTTCGTATTTCAGAGAATGAATGTCCTGCCGCAGCTGGTAGTGCGAGACCGTCAGAAGTTAATGATGACCATGATAGAGATGACGAAGATGAAAGTGACCATAGAGATGAGAAATGAATACTAGTTCAAATGACATCAAATATAAACAGCGTGACTGATAGAAAGGAGAATATCAGTGATACGCCGCGGGTTGGAGGAGTTTCTTTGAAGCTGATCGACTCTAATCTAGTTTCTACCTATAAAATTCCATGGAGGAAAACTGAAACAGTTCAGGAAAAACTACACTTGAACGCATGGCTGGTTTATAGAAGTCAGGAAAATGGTTCGTGATACTTCAAATAAACTTTAAAATTGGCGTTTCGTTTATTTTCCAATGATAAAATTGACACCAAGAAACGGATACTGCGCCTACCACTGCAAGCCCACTTGGCTAGACACAGGGAGAGAGGCTGGCCCACAAGATTTACTATTACTTGTACGGCAATTAAACATATGTGTAAACAACTAAGTCTGTGTTTCATTTTATTGGTGAATATCGTTAATAAGAAAATAACTGTTAATTTGTGAAATGTTTCGTACTACATTAAACAAATCCGAACACTCTAGAATAAGTAGCTCATGCAGATAGTAATAATAGATTTAATCCCCAAACATACTAGTGTAAAAAACGAATATACGTTCATTTATTTAACTTAGTCGTCCCGAAGACACGGCAGCACAGCAAGTAAAATTATTAATACCCACACGCAAATGACGCATGGCACAAATATGATGCATGGCACAAGTATCACAGTTCGTTACACCTCAGCACGTCTGGCACAAAGATAAACAGACAAAAATACCCCGTTACATAGGCTCCATAACACTTAACTTAGATGGACACTAGACACACTTGACTTAGATGGTCCACTGGAAACGACTCAGTGGCATTTGATACTAACGTTGCTACTCCTGGCATGCGACCGCTTCGAGGATGTGAAATAATAATCCGTATGAAGGCGCCAAGCTTACTAAGGAATTTTAGAGATGAAGAAGAAATTCACTACGAATTCTTAACGTCGCAACATATTTTTGTCTGATAACAAAAAATATTCTTGAGACACTGAGATAAGGACATTAGCATTCTAGGAACCCGTTTCATATAAGATAGATGGCGTAGTGAAAAGCCACAAAACAAGATAAACTCGATCAATATGAAGGTTGTCATTAGGAAGACTACGTTACCATACAAGTCTTCCTATAACCAGCGTGTGATGAAGTCAAGTGCGCACACAAAACCAAGACCAACATGACCGCTAGATGATATAAGGAATCATTTCTAGAAAGATTGCATTAAACAAGTCTCGTCACCGTACCGAACTAAACCGCTTTGCGATTGACAATGTGCGTATTTCTAGGAGCGAAGGGTTGATTGGTTTATGATAATTTTCAAAAGAAAGCAAGGGAACAAAGCAAGATAAGTATGGGCGACACGCCTTACAACGCACTATAATTTTTTTTTTTAATGACGTCAAAAAAAAATTCTTCGTAATCTTTCTTGCAGCATCTTCCTCTCTCACCCCACCTACATCTGAGGACACACAACGGCAGCCTTGCACAGTACAACCTATTATTTCCATCTCGTCACTTCCCCTAACAAGGGATAGAGTGCGCTACAATTTGCATGGTGAGAATAAATGGTAGAGGTGATACATCATATTGTATTATTATTGCTACTATCACAGTAAAAATGTCTTTATGAACGAAATGCACTAGTACTCGCCCCTACAAATTTTTACGGCCCTTTCATTTGCGCTGCAAGTCTCGAATAGGAAACTGCACAAATTTCAAGTGACTGATCATTTTATCAAAATCTCAATATTACGAAGTACTTTGGCACAGGGGGAAAACTGAAGTAATTACGCAAAAAAACAGTTCGCACACCCTTTTGCAAGAATTCAGAGCATTTTAAAATCATATGAAAGCCATGATATAATTGTCAACTTTTTTAAAACATGAAACATCCCTTGAAATGCCTTCAACGTACTTGGATTTCATTGAGACTGATCTTAATGGCAGTAAAGACTACCAAGGAGAAATTATGCAGCGCTCATTTGCTGAGTAATACCGGCTATGGTCCCTGATTCTGTGCGGTGCTCTATTGATTATCGCACTGATGAAACTTTCAGGCCGAGAATTTTTGTACGGGAAGATCAGGTCCTTTAATATGAATTTGAAATAAAAATAGTTAAAAAAACTGTTTCCCAGATGAAGAAAGCTAATATTATTTCAAATTGGTCAATCCATCATGTAAAACCTCAATGATGGATATTCCATTGAAGTGAAGATGGGGCCCCACTCTATCACAGTCATTCATTCTTGAATGCAGCCACAAATAACCAATTTCTGGGGGCTAGCGTAGTTTAGCTGCAGTTATGGCCCCTTAACGTCTGGTGGTTATTTAATTCACCTCCAACTGGCACCACAAATTGAAGCATGGCCGTGCAGCTGCTCGGTCACACACGACGCACAGCGCCACACCGTCACACATGACACACAGGGCTCCACATCGTCACACATGACACACAGGGCTCCACACCGTCACACATGACACACAGGGCTCCACACCGTCACACATGACACACAGGGCTCCACACAAGACACAGATACAGTCACACAACATAGAGGGCCAGGGTCGAGTCCCAGGAGCAGTCGGCCAGCACCCCCGCCAGACCGGGGTTCCAGGCCACCGAGAACGAGAAGCCTGAGTGGACTGTAGACGTCAGCACGGGGCCGTCCACCTGCCACACTCTGTAATGTGGAAATTTTTATTAGCGGCGTCCTTTTCTCAGAATAGTTCATTGAAGCACCTCGAGCTTAGGTGTAGCAGAAGTTAGTCAACACGTCGACTGCGATGTGACGCACTGGCGTGTGTTATTCTTAGGGCGCGTGACCAGCGGTGGGTCACGCTACATTCACGGTGTTAATGTGAGCAAGTTCTCACACTGCAATTTCTCAACCAGTACATCGCACGCTAAGCCTAAGATTCGTTCTTATGTGTCAGGCTCAGCGACGTGCCATTATACTGTCATTACCCGCCACACTCATTACTGAGTGTGGCGGGTACCCCAACGTATCATCAACACCAGTGGACTGCCTCCCAAAGCTTACTTTCAAATGGAGTAGTTGAAAATTGCAGGGTGAGAAAATATCTTGAATGCCAACATGAAATAATTTCTGCAACAACTATGTTCCAGACACTGAGAATAGGAAGTCGTCAATAGAACTTGGTCACATGGCCATGTTCATGCGCAAAAAACTATGATAAATGTTGATTTCCGTGAATTTCTTGAATTACGTAATCCCACAGCCTCGTTAATCTAATATATATTAGTTAATCTCAAATCCTATTCATCCAATGTTAATTCCGCTGGCAAATAGGGTAACTTAACAAATCCATACCGAAATGTATTTCTCGATGAAAATTGACCTTTTCGTTGTTGGTTAATTGAGTGTTAGAACGACTCGATGCGTGTCAGGGGGCCTATCCTATGCCCTCTGAGGGCCTGTTACAGACATTTTTTGCACTTCATCCATTGCGATCTAAACTAAAGGATACCGAGATGCTTCAATCGGCTTTCCTTTGAGCTAAAATATTTTATCAATTTTAACCATATTATACCTAAACTTCGATATACCTCCAGCTGATTTACCTTTCAATTTAAACGATTTTTATTCAAATACCTCTTTAATTTTATCCACACAAAACACAAATTCTGTCTAATATGAAGTATCCTTAGTGACACCTCATTTCAACAGACAATGATAGCATATTATTCACCACTATCCTAGACACCTAAAACAACAGAAAGGCTTTTAAATGTGCACTACACAGAAAATAAGCCGAAGTTCACGAACACATGAGTAAATCCGCAACTGTTACCTAGCTCACAAATATATAATACACCTTAAAACGTTTCCCGCGATGTAACTTTACCCTCACAAAACTAAGGGCCCGTTCACACGAGGTCACCGGTGACCGTCACCAGTGACTGTCACCGGTGACCTCGTGTGAACGGGCCCTAACATCGTAACAAGGAACAGGTTAAGTGTAAGATTCTCGGAACCATACACATCATTTTTCTCGTGTGATTGCAGCGCTACGTCCTTCAGCTCAACGTACACAACCACACGTGGGGCGCCCAGCCCTCAGCTCCACCCACTGCATGGTAAGTATAGTGTGAGTGGAGAGTGTAGTCTGAGTGGAGAGTGTAGTCCGAGTGGAGAGTGTAGTCCGAGTGGAGAGTGTAGTCAGAGCATAGTGGAAGTACAATCGTTCATCGCATAGAATGTTAAAGCGGTTCCACCAAACAACCCCTCTACCATCTTATTTGTTTATAACACTAAGCTCTATTTGCTTCTTATAACACCAACATTTCATGTATCATTTGGAGGTTGCTTTAGATGGTACCGCTTTACGTGGAGCACCACTGCAGAGTAGTTTTTTGCTGGACCTGATCTGGAGTGCTCTTTGCAGATGACTGTACAGCGGTTGTCTGCTGGAACCCATCTAGCGCTCTATGCAGGGAATGACAGTGTAGTCTGAGTATAGTCTAAGCCCTGCGAGCCGTCAGCTTGACCCACCGCGTGGTGAAGTCGTAGGAGGCAGAGGCGAGGGTGGAGGGCAGGTGGGGAGAGAACCTCACCCTGTTGATGGCCTTCTCGTGCCCCTGCTCGGTCAAACTCAGCATCAAAACACATTGGCAATGCAATGCTTTGAAACAAAATATAAATTTTTCCTTATCAAGCATTTGAATAGATTAAAAGAAAGATGTACAAGAAGCGAAGAAATACCAATCTAGCATTTCTTGAAGAAGAATGTGGGCCAATGACAGCATAAAACGATGCCTCCATTCCACACTACATAACGCCTGCCCACCTGCAGGGCTGCGACTGGCTGCTGGCAGTAGCGCAGGTCCCACAGCGCCAGGGCGGCGTCAGCAGCAGCGGTGGCGACGATGTGCTGCTGTGAGGTACTCCAATCGCAGCTGAGCACATCACAGCCCGGCCTGGCCGGTACCGTCAGCCCTGCCAGGCCCCCCTGGTACACTCGCGCTGTGCCGTCACCTGGAACACATCACCCCTTGCATCAGTCCAGCTCACGCCTCCGCACTTTAATATTTACACTAAGAGATGACCATCTCTGTTTACAACAATGTTGTTCCCATTTGCATTTACAAACTATGGTGTAAATTAAGTTTTGATCACTTCGCATGTCGTGCGGCTGGCTGCACAAACCTGCATCGCGAGCCATCTCAAGTTCAAGCACGGTGCAGGTGCGGGACCTATAACTGTCTAATTCAGAGATGCGGTTCACATGTTGATTTGGCTTCAGTTTATTGTAAATGACGATGTAACTTAGCTAAGGGTCGCATCACAGAAAACGTGTCAACTTTATAAGCCTCATGTTATGGTTTATTTCGACACGCGCAACCAATAAACGGGTTATTCTTTCTTAGTTACTTGCATGGACTTAAAGGCCGGCCTCTGCACCTAGAGATCCAGTTATCCGATAACAATTAAGGTAATTTAAAAAACATTACAAATTTGACATGCGGTTAATATGTAGGCCACTCTGAATTCTTACCTAAGCCAAAAGTTTCTCTCTAATGGATGGCAGTTTTTAGTAAATGTTAGATTCCTACAGCCCATTTCCTGCGAAAGTAGGTATAGTAGCACGGTAACTTTGTATTTCAATGAAAATATTGCTAATGGTTATGAAGAGCATACATTTTCTTTGATGAAGAGCAGATAGAAACAAATAAGTCTGTAGGAATACAAAAAAGGTGCGGTAAATGTAGATTATAAATGCTCTTGAATAACTATTTCATCACCCTCTATGACCCATCTGCGTCCATTAGAAATATCTCATTCAATTCCCCATTTTAATATGTTACCTTTAATTCAGGATGAAAATAGTAGTAGTAGTCGTAATAATACAAAGGTTACTAGCGCTTCGTCGACAAGGGTCGTATCGCACCGAATTCACAAAAGTATTTCACCCTTTTTAAATTTTGCAATGCAAATTATTAAACAGAGCACAAAGTCTGACATAGGTTTTATGTTTTTATAAATAGAGTATAAATAGTTTTTACACATGGCTAATGTAAAAAGTCTACTTGGCAAAGGCATAGAAATCAAATTGGTCTTGACTATGATACTTTCTCTAGCTATAACACTCAAGAGTGTGCGTTCACACAACTTCATTTAATAACAAATTGGCAGAAAATTTCCGAAGTGTCACACCATTACAATAGTCTATTGTTTAAACCCTGTCAATACATAGAGTTGTGCAATGGGTTCTAAACGCGTGAGGTAAGATCTGGAATTTTGATAGAAGGTCGCACAAAACTAGGAAGGATTTCACGCCTTCAGTGTCAAAGGCTCTGCCAGCACACCCACCAGCAAGGCGTCAGCGCTACGGCCGCGGTAGAAAACCGCACGCCGCCCAGCAGCGTGGGACGGGCACTCAGTTAAAGGTATTTAACAATTAAAGGGCCGGGACATTGGTCGCAGAACGGCTGGGGCCGTCGCTCCATAAGGTGGCCGTGGGTTACGCTGGTTTGGCCAATGCATAAACGGCACAACGCTGCCTCCAAGCGGCGATTGCGACACTTGGATGAGGTCCTCTCACCAACAATGGGCTTTATTATTTTTAATTTATTGTTAATTTGAGAATTCCAACACTGCTGCCATAAATCTCTTACGGTAGTTTTGATAAGAGGGTAATAATCCCGACAAGGAACCGCGAGATTTAGAGTTCTTTCGTTGGAAGCTGCAGCGCTATTTGCTTCAAGGTCAGCTCTTTCATTTCCGGAGACTCCTACATGTCCGGGTACCGGACATGTGGATTCCGAAAGGTGAAAATAAAAAGCAAGGCACTCAATATTACATGAAAAAGATATGACAAAAATTTTGTTTCTTTCCACAAACTAAATTGGACTTCAGAGAGCCAGAATGGACAAGAAGTCACTTTCATTACTTGGATAAGACACCATCAGAGAGACGTAAAATAAACTAGTTTTCATTTTCGTTACTTGCACGCTACAAACTGGGCATCAGAGAGGCAAAATAGAGAAGCTGTCGCTCTCATTCTTCGCACAGTAAAATTGGGCGTCGAAGAGGTGAAATGGCTTGAGTGGTGACGACACGGTGACGCACCTGCGGCAGCTAGGAAGCAGTCCGGCGAGTGGGGGGACCATCTCAAGTCGTACAGCAGGCACTGCAGCTGCGCCACGCGGCACACAGGCGCTGTCACTTCAGGGTCGTGCTGGAATGAGGACAAAAATTTGTACAACACAGGCATGGTCGGGCACCTCAAATCCCACACACAAACACGCAGTTGAGTTTCTAACCTGTACAGGTTGGTGGTTACTCACAAAGTTAGAATTATGTGATGAATTATCTACATGCAAGAATCGAAGCATACTAATCTGATAATTATTTACTTGTACATACATCTAATCTTTCAGGTTATAATAATAGTTTGCATACCTATTTCTTATTACAGGTATATGAAACTATAATGAAATGAATTTGAATCAAGCTGATTACTTTATATTTAATTTTTACATATTTATTATAAAAATTCCTATGATGAGAACACATAATATACACTGTATACCAAAGTAATAGGTACCTATTAAAATGAGCCAATAGCTCATACTAGTTGAATGTGGGCAAAATTAATGAACAGCCATAAAATTTGCCAAGTAAGAAGATTGACAGAGAGGCAAGCCAAGAGTTGCCTAACTTAGCTGTGTTTGAAGGACATCAAAAAATAATGCCTGACATGGGATTTCAGTCAGAGGAATTACAAACCAAATAAACAGAAGACAAAAACATTGGACCAAGCAGCAAAAAAGCCACTGGGAGGTGCGTGCACAGAAAGCTCCAAAAAGACTGACCAAAAGCAACGAACCATCCCATGAAGCCGTCACAAAGTGGGGCTTGGCTGATGTGGGGCTCCAGGCAACTGACGAGACTTCCTGGGGGGGTCCACTATAGCGCTGCACCATAGCAGTATCCTGAAAGGCAATAAATTGTTTAGTTCTCTAAAATACTGTTTCAAATTTGGCAATAGACAGTACTACACAGAAATGCTAATCAAATAAATTTTCTACTAGTATAAAAAAATGTTGGTATAGTATGTGCACTACAACTGCCAAATAAATTACTTGTTTTGATCTGAGGGTTTTTTTTAAACCTAATCAAATGATATAATATATTGAAATGTTCTGTGTATATAATTCTATGTAGGAACTTATTTCTGTTTTATATTTAAATATTTCAATGAATTCTCTGTTTTACTTTAAAATATTTCATTGAGGCTGTCTCATCAGTAATTTATTTGCCACAACAAAATACTGCCTGAACCTGAGACTTGGTGATGTTCCACAGGAGTAGTTCTCCAGAGCTGCTCCCAGTGAGTACGAGATGCGGGACGCGAGGGCACCAGTCAAGGCTGGTCAGAGCAGCCGGATATGAAAAAAGTGAAGCCCGTCCACTGAATTTAGGTCCTGGTAAATACGAGCAATTATAGAAACATTATTTCACAGAGCAATAATGTATCAATACATAAAAAGAAGTATATACATCACATATATAAGGACCTATAAGAAAAATATGAATTTTGCAAAATGTTTATAAAACAATACCAATATTTATACTAATAGGTTTTTGAAAACTGAGACAGTTATAAAATAGCTTACAGTAGATAGATCCTTGCAATTTTAAAATGCCTTTACACAGGGTAAAATATTTACATTTTAATTTTAAAAAATACTTCTAAGAAGTAAAAAGTAGATATGAAAGATTTACATCCTTTCAATTGGACACAAATAACATAGTAATAAATCATGACAACATACAATACAACCAAATTACCCATCATGGAGGGAGCAGTACCTCCACTGAATTCAAGGCTCAGCACAGCAAGTTCACCATCTCCTGCAAAAATATACAAATAAATTACTTGTGAAACTTTAAACTTTAAAAAACTAAATGAGCAGTGTATATGGAGTGATACAAAAAAATGGAAATTTTTGAAAACTCAACAAAACAAAACAAAAAATTCAATTGACAGCAATTGAATAACCACAATTTGCCTTCTAAGAGACAGTAATGCAAATTATTAATGTTTGAAAATTTTGTCCTGTAGATAACATTATACTCTAGTCTCTACATATGCATTCTTTTTATCTGTTCTGGAAGTTCTTTGTTTTGTAGTAGAAGTAGTAGTAATAAGGATAACAGTGCTTTTAACTCAGACTATCTGGCACTGAGAAAGAAGAGACTATTTAGTATGGACTTTGGAGAATGGGGAATCCAAGCAATGGCTTCAGTTTCTTTTATATAACCTATTCTATTTTTTAAAACTTTTAAAAATGAGTTTCATCGTAGAAAAAAATTCCTATCTATCAGTACCAAAATAAAAGTTGTATAATGAATATGATGCTCTGAAGCAGTTAACAATAGCAAAGTAAATAATAATAATAAAACTATATAAAGTAGTTACATTGTTTTCATTGGAGCTTGCAATATAAGCAAGTGCATTTGTTACATACACACATTGCACTCCTAATAAAACTTTAATTTTTTAAGATTTTGCCTAATATTTCAATAAGAGAAGGGTTATTTCCTAGATTATATGCCTGTCAGTAGCTATTTCTAGTTATAAAAGATATCATTAAAACATTCAACTAAATTATAATCTCATTACTATTATCAATTAAATGTAATCTTATATTAAAGCCTTAAAAATATTAATCATATTGAACTGGTAAGCCATGTTAGCAGTCTAACCACTTGAAACAAGCATGTCAGCTGTGGGTATTCTATTAATTTGACACAGATGTTAACATCGTTTTAGTTACCTTTAATGCCATAGTTATCATTGGATACGACAGCCAGAAGATTAGGCGAGTGAGAAGAAAATTCCAAGCTATTTCCATGACGGCCATTTGACGAAATTCGATGAGCGCAACGCAGTGTCACATTTGCCATCCTTCAAGTTTCAGTACTTGTTTGCAGCATTAATCTAGTTTCACATGAGCCAAAAACTGAAATAGTGAACATAAGTAAAGTACTTTAAGGCACACTTGATCAACAAACCCGTACAAAATTTTGCATAAGTTGTCAAATAATGAATGTGAAATAAAAATGTAATAACGATCTAACTTAATCTTGACTTTTATCAGAAGCCGTATGATCATGTTAACCACAACGGCACAACCAACTCGAAACCGAACCAAGGGGTTAACACACGGTCACATACATGTAATTGATCTGGGATTAACACGACCGTTGCGAATTAATAGTCAACCACTCAGCCGCTGTAGCGAAAATGTTCAAGTACCCAAAAACCTATTCTACTACCCTAATTTGAAATTATACTGAACAAACAGATGTGAATTCAAGGTTTTACCCTAAATTTAGGATGGCTAAACGATCGTGATCGGGATAATCGATGAATAATATTTGTATTTTGACTTATCTTTTACTTTAAGTGCTGGCAGCACAAGCAAAGTGAAAAGTTAATTAGACGTTATATACTTCTACATAAACTCTAGATGTATCTAACATTGTTCTTGCATATCGATGGAATTTGATATAAATCGTGTCAGCTATAATTGCCAGTGAATTATTTAGTGTTTCTGTTCTATGACTGTAGCAGTGAATTATTTAGTGTTTTTGTTCTATGACTGTAGCAGTGAATTATTTAGTGTTTTTGTTCTATGATTGTAGTTTAAACATTTCAATTTTATTATGATAATAATTTAAGCGTCGCTGTTGTTACAGAATACAGAAGTCAGTACGTTTGTGTACCTAACGGTAGCCGCTGCCGAGGCTCCGCCTGAAGAGAAGACTGAACTCACTGCGAGTCTGAGACTGAAGTGCTCAAGTGAGTCAGTTAGCGAGTAGCGACAGTTGGTGGTCGGTGTCGCGTGATAGTACGGAACAATGGGCGTCTCAACTGTAAGTAGCCGACAGATTTAGCTAACCACAAGATCTTCATGCATGTTTCTGCTGTATTCGGTGTACATGGTTATGTTGTTGTTTTTATTATTTTACGTACTGTTCGAATAACTGTGTCGCAATTGAATCCGCTTCCTCCCATCTTAATTTGCTATCCGCTCCATTTAAGTGTTCAGTATCTCTAGACGTTTTCGCCAAGGCAACTTATTTAAAAAGATGTTGTTTACTCTATGATCTATGATTTTAACGCGAAAGAACATCCTAAGAATTAGTTTCGACGGATTGTTCCAGCAGTGCAGTACGCCTGAGGCGACGTTTAGACGCGCTGCGTCCTGAACCCGACGGCCGGCCAGCCGGAACAGTCGTTGCTATGGCCTCAAGTCCGCTTGCTGACCATCCAAGTAAACTTGTCAAATTTTCTCGAAAAAAAAACTTTTAGATGACCAAAGAATAGGGTAACTGAATTATAACTGGAAACTTGGCTGTTAATTTTTCTGGCATACTATTCGATGTAAAAGATCTATAGTGCGAAAACTTATATGCCTATCGACTTGCGGTGCGACAATATCATCAAATAATTCATTTTTTATTAGGAATAATTTGAAAAAAGTTGCATGCACACATTTGACTGTTTAACAGCTTTTGTGATATCATTCTGTTGCAAAAAAGTGATACAGACGGAAAGTCTAGCCTCTTGTCAGAAAAAAATACAATCTGAGAAGATGTAATCAAAACGATCACAATAACAATCTAAGAATATTTTTAAATGTTTGTTTTAGGCCCTGTATTATTTAGAATTTAATTGTTGTTAAATATATAAATGAACACATGTAATTGCGGTACTACTGACGTTCTATTTCTGTAAATACGTCTACTAACTTTTCATTGACACGCAATTATCGCCCCACACATGGGAGCGAAAGGACAAATTCAGCTCCAGCAGTCCTTTTTACTTCACTGACGACTTGACGAGAAAACACACGTAAATTATCAATCGTCCGTGCATTGCAAAATTTACCGAGACTACTAGGGCTGACAACAATGTGTACACACTAGAATCAATCTTCTGTGTATAACATTTCATGATAGTTTATGGGGTAAAAGTAAAAAAATATCTACAATAGAAATGTTGTTATTTAAATATTCTAGACATTGCGTCCAGTGTTGATTTGGCACTGTTTTGGGCTCAGCATGCTGGAATTTGTGCCTCCTCGAATCTGGGACGCTGCTGGCAGTCTTCTTGTCGCGCTGCTGGCAGCCTTTCTGTCTCGTTGCTGGCAGTTCTCTTGTCTAGCTGCTGGCAGTTCTCCTGTCTCGCAGCTGACAGTCCTGTCTCGCTGCTGTCAGCCCACCTGCCTCACTTTTTCTGTTCTTCGTGTCTCTTTTGTTGTATTCCAGCTGAAGCCTGTTGAGAAAAAGGGACAACAGGGAGTGGTGGAGGCAGGAGGTGGCGGAGGTAGGAGGTGGTGGAAGCAGGGGGTAGGGGGTGGTGAGGGAAGGAGGCAGGAATGCCGGCGGACTAGATATCTTTCCCCCATCAGAGTCTGATGCTGACCCGTGCCTTCTAGAATAGGATATTTCCCACGTCCTCTGCGGAAGACGACACTTTTTGTGCGCTATGCTCGCGTATTGATTTCTAAAGCACCCTAACCGCTCTGAAGGCTGCTGCTTTTTCCTTCAATGTTAAGAGTTTTTTCCGTAACTGAACCATTCGTGAGGCCACATGGCCTCTGCTGGGGACCTGCGTCCATTTCTTCAGCGGGTTGGCGCGCGGTTACGAGGCCTGCGATCCTGCGATCGGATCGAATTCCTCTTGAAGGGGAAAAAAGAACCATGTTGAAGGTCCTTTTTCGGTTAATAATGGGCTGTGTTCCTATTAGACGATACGATGCATAATGGGCTGTGTTCCCATTAGACGATACGATGCATAATGGGCTGTGTTCCCATTAGGCGATAGGATGCTCACATTCGATGGGGCTAGCATCCTCGATGTTCTCCTGACGACGCACGATTTCAGTATCCAAACTGCACGCTGAGTAAGTCTCAAGTAAAATTACTATTATATCACTGTTACCTGCGACGTAAAACTGCCATGATAAGTGTTAACGAGATTGCCATCTTTGATTTTAAGGTTGTAGTCTTGCTGATTAAATATCGGACTGACAAGATGCGTCGTGTGCGGGAAAGTTTGGAATAATTAAGTTTTCTTGTCCCCCTTTGTGCCGTCGAGCGGTGTGCGGTGGTGCCTCAGCAGCGCGTGTTTGTGCTCTTTGTGCTGTGTAGCTGTTATTAGGGTATTTTTTATGTATATTTATTCAGCGGATTGGTGTTTAGGACGCGTCTAGAAGCGAATCGAGGGCGGAGATACTAGACAGAGTGTCGTGTATATAAACATTAGACATCCACCTCTTAAATTCCTTACGGAATGCCTCAAAACTAATTGTTACAACGACATTTAATGGATTGAATAAATGAATAAATACCTTAAATTTAATTGTTATTATAAACTTGATGTCACGTTGCATTTTCAATATATTTCTGAAGCAAGCAATTAACACTGCTGAAGGGAGCGACAAAAGACCCTTCTCTCGATACGGAAAACTCAGGACCGAAGTCAAGAGACTATACAGTCCCTTGATTTCAAACCTGACTCCAGAATAGAGAGCAAAGTTAGCATTCGATGCTCATATTCGGGTGTCTTCAGACATCAACTGATCGTGTGGACGGCCAGTTGAAGTCAGCCGGCAGTGCTGACACTCACGACTTTGTTTGTCGACTGACGATTGCGTCAGTCGAGCCACACTCAGGAAACGCGTCCGCTGAAGCGGGTCACGTGCTGTGCGTCACCTACACGTGACTGCGTGCTCCATGTACACGTGTGTAGGTGTGACACGTACACGTGTGTAGGTGTGACACGGACACGTGTGTAGGTGTGACACGTACACGTGTGTAGGTGTGACACGTACACGTACAGATTGTGTACGTGGCCGGTGTGTCACGTACACATTGTGTGTCACGTGTCTTGACTGGAGCAACCAACATCACCACCAGAGGCTGCTGAGAGTAATTGCCGCCACAACGAGCCAATAATTAGAGTTCGATATGCGAAGGTATGCTGCATGAATAAGCAGCAACTGACTATTTTTGCTGAGTTTGCATTGTATTGCCCACGATGGCACGTCCCTCCCTGCCACGTGGGTGCCTAACAAACACTCTTTTCTTCCCCTAGATCTTCTATAAATGTGGTGCCATGGGAAGTCAGGTGCCGTCTGTCAATGTTCCCTATCTTATGAGGATTTTTTCGGCCGAGAGCAGTTGGGAACACTCGTAGGAACGTCGCTCGGGGCTCGATGTTAATGCGAGAAGGTTAGTGCATACTGTGGACATGCGCT
>VOMN01068229.1:0-16432 GCA_014899125.1 Orchestia grillus | reverse complement strand
CAGGGAAATGACGGTAGGATACTAAATGTATTATCGTAATAAATGAATGCAGTTTCATCTGGGCCTACAGGACTTCTATCTTTCGTATCAACATTGCTTCTTTCTATTTTTATGCCTTGTTTGCTGATTATTCTTTGTTATTTCTTCCTCTTGCTTCCCAACTTGTTTCTATGCGCAAAAGATTTTGTGTGGGAATATGCCTTGTGCTTGATTCCTCATTCCACGAAATCCACTCTGAATGGTCCCTTCTATATCGATGCTAAACAGTCCGAGGTACTGAAGCCCTGTTATTCTTGCTACAACGACTATTATTACATTGATATAATCTGAAGAAGGTAAAGGATTCATTTGAAAAAATGCTATAACAGTTTGTTGGTCAACATAAATTCTGAGTGTATTGAGTGTATTGAGACCCTATGTAAATACCATTGACTTCAAGAATAGATAAAGTGACTGCCATCATTTTTGACAGCTCGCGTACACTAGTTAGTTGAATAAATGGAAAGACAGTTTAATTAGTTCATTATGGAAAATATATGGTACACTAATTAGCTTTGCAATAATAATCTTTAAGAGTAAAACTATTCAGTACATCTCCAGCGAGAGGATGAAAATATTGTCATTTATTTAATTTGGTATAATTTTACCTGAGTTCAGAATAACATCGATGTACTTGAATACTATTTACTGATTAATGCCAGGGATCTGCAGTACCAATGAAGGGAATTCTGTCTATAACGACAATCATGAACTGCTGGCTTTCTAGTATTGCTTTTAACATGCAGTTTGTAGGATGAAAAATTGTTTATTTCCTATCTGGATGGACACCTGGGACCATCGCTGCCAGCTGATCGCTGCAACCTCGAAAACTCTTTCTGATTATCCGACCCCTGAACGGAGTGTAGAATTTTGAGTTGCTTGTACGCCCAACTGATCAACGAAAATCAGCCCAACACGTTTCGGTACGAGATTAGGACCTCTTAGATAGAAGCATGCACGCTGCCTTCTGGCTGGCTCACCGGGTTCTTTACACTTGAATACTTCTGATTGCTCAGAAATCAAGAGACTGTTTCAATACGTTCAGTTCACGCCCACAACAATCCATTTAGGTGAAGAAAGATACACTTAAAGGCCTTAGCTCTGGTCTGTCTGTATAAAAATATTTAAAAACGGTAGATTTTCTGGTAGTGACTGAATGAGGTTAAATTGTCGACGGACAAAGTTTCCTTTATATCAATAAGAGAAATTCAAAGTTGCTGAAACTAAGGCAGCCACGGAAATCTTGGTGAGTCGGGCAACCGCACCATGCGCTACAGAAGGCGGCTATGCTTGAAATGGCTTGCGTGCCCGCCCTTTCGAAGAAATGGTGAGACAACTTCATAGTCTACTACAATATTCCACAGTTTATTAAAGTTTCACGTAAATCTAATCATTCACTGGCCAAAATTGTGGGGACTTGAGGTGCAAATATGGAATACTGATATAACTTTATATTCTAGTCAAGGTAAAAAATTATCCCCAAAAAACTGCTCAGCTTAGGGCCCGGCAGCAATTACGTTTTAAAAGGAATGCGAGATCGGTAGTAATTAAAGTTAAAATGTAAAGATCACGGATAAATCATGATTACCTCATTGAAGTTAACAGGGCTTTTACTGAACTTATTTAAATAGATTTACAACTTAGTAGATACGGAACCGAAGTTAGACGAGACCGAACATCAATTGAATCAAATGCACAGCCTATTTAAAGTTAGAATTGAGCCCATCTGAGAGGTACGAGGTTAACCAAGACTGACTAAACACATGTTAAGAAAATTCGCACTAGCTGCATTTCTCCACCAACCTTCACAGGGATGTCTTGTAGCGCCGCATCTCCCTCACCAGATGCCGCGGACCTCACTGAAGACGCCCCCCTCCCTCCATGGCAAGACAGCCGTCCTCGCGCCGTGGTGCCTAACTCAGCTCACTCCGGCCACTCACGGTCTGATGCAGTCGTCGGCAGCAATGGTAAACTATCGCAGGAGCTCAGGCACGAAGGTTGAAATTTTGAAGAGACAGATTCATGGTCAGCTGATGGTTTTTAGAAGAAAAGGAAATTTAACTACTACTACTAAACCAGGAAATTTAACTACTCCAACTGGTGTCTGTTTCCCAACATACTTCTTCTAGATCTAAGTCGAGAAATCAGGAAAGGTGAGAAACGACCAGTGCTTTATTTAAATCCGAATTCAATATATTAAATCGTGCATTTCATTGATTGGTCGTTCAAAATAGTTTTAAAATAAAATTTATTCCACACTGTCATCTCAATGGTAAAATTAAAGCTGAATCAATCTGTTAAAATATAGTTTCAGAACCTATTGAAAACCTTCAAGATGACCACAACAATAACAATTTCTACGGTACTCTTTTTCTGGGCTATATAACTCAGTGTACACGCTACATGACGTCCAACGCTGCGAAGGCCTGAAATTCTCGCCACCTATGAGGCTAGTCCACAGACTCGAATATGTCTTTGTTGGCTACTTTGCTTGCATTATTTCCGCTTACGGCTTTGCTTCCATATATTTCCGTTTGCTATTTTACTTGCATTTATTTTCGCTTGCTGCTTTGCTTGCATTTATTTCCGCTTGCTTTTTTGCTTACATTCCATGATAACGAAAACGAGAAAATAAAAATTATTCTAGATTTTTTACGTACGATTTTAAATTTTGCTTTCTGTATAAAAACCTAGCATGTGAAAACTAAATTAGTACATCTGCGTGCCCCGAAAAGATTGTATTACTAACAACAAGACCACAATTGATGACTAAGAATTTTACGGGTGCTGTCCTACAGCCCCCCGTGGCACTGCGTAGAACATCGTTGCCTGCTCCCAAAGTGCTTGAAAAGTCGTGATATCGAAATCCTACATTTATAGCCTTGAAAGCTTCAGTCCTTGAACTTCACACATAAGTTTTCAGAGTACGACTGTTATACTTCAATGCATGTTCTTCTGACACACTTATTAATGCTTGGCCAAACAGAGAATGTGCTTGAATGCGCGTATTAACAAAATCGTATTGAAATCCTGCTCGACTCATTGCTTTTAATGAACTAAACATCCCCATTTGAACAACACGGGTCATTTTCACGAACGGCAATAAATTTTGCGACAACGAATCAGCATCAATGAGTGAAACAATAAAAGTCAGTTGAATAAATAAAGTTTATCCATAGCAATTTTCGACTGAAACACTGAAGACGCTTAAATTTGACATCACAGGGAGTGGGGTATGACTAGCAAAGCGGAAAGAGAGATAAAAATATAAGACACAAATACAACGTACAAACGCGAGAAAGCATCAATAAAGCACGTTCACATCTTTATTACAGTAGTAATATTAACTCGCTCAAGAACACCAAACATTGCTTCTTGTATTTTATAAACAATTCGTAAAACATTGCATGGCCTTAACATTTTCTAGATTTAAGCAAACGACCAAAAGCACAGGACGTCATTCACACCCAATGCTGTGCTAAGAAGAGAAGCCCGAGTCCAAAGCAAATGTTTGAATAATAACAAAGGAAATGACATTGGACGAATTTGGTAGACAGATATGTCAACTTGACATTCCATGCGTTCCTTGGGCTGCCACGAGTTAACCTGAGTGCAACGCGAATGACTATACCTTAGCAGAAGTCTACTTTATTTACACACATAGAAAATTACACAATCCTCAGCGGCTGCAAATAGTGAGCACACACACAAAACACAGCAATGCTCCTCGTCCATTGCACTGGACGATTTTGTGAAGCAAATTTGGCTCAGCGAAACTTGGTGAAACTCCGATCGGATAAACCATTGTCAAAAGCCTCAGATCAAAATATCGTTAGAAGCAGCCAGCTGTTTCAACTTCAACCATTTTCTCAACTTCGCTGATAGGCTTAGAGCCTTAGACCATCGTCAGCGAGAACGCTTCATGCACACATGATTATCGTTGAATTCAATGCTAGGCATTTCGAGTGTTCTTCACTGATAAATTTTCAATGAAATTGCAAACACAAGAAAACAAAGATTTGTTCAATTTTGAAATTTAATGTAATCAGAATATTATTACGCAAGATGGCTGACAATGAATATCAAACACTCGTAAAATTCCTTGGTCAGTACCTACCGTTGTTGTGTGTGTTTTGGAAGAAGCAATTTTGGAAATAGAAAGTCTCACACGTGAAACACTGAGGGCTTCACATTATTCCAATTTTTAGAGCTGTTAGATCACCTGAGCTTGATGCAACCTCGAAGAAACCCCAAATAAACGATTAGAACAACGCAGCAGAGGCAGGCAAGTGAGAGCTGTCGAGTTCTACGGTCAGTACTTCCCACCCCTGAGAATTTCAATGGGAACCTTGCAGCCAAAATCCCCTACTCCTCTGTGGAGCGAACTTGGCAGCCAGTATCCCTCACTCCTAAGAGCTGTGGTGCGAACTTGGCAGCCAGTATCCCTCACTCCTGAGAGCTGTGGTGTGAACTTGGCAGCCAGTATCCCTCACTCCTAAGAGCTGTGGTGTGAACTTGGCAGCCAGTATCCCTCACTCCTAAGAGCTGTGGTGTGAACCCGGCAGTTGATGTCCATCATTACCGAGAGTTGTGGTGTGAAGGTTTTTTCTTGAAGGAAGGTGTCATCCCGTTCAATGCTATGCAATGGCAATGTAGGGAAACGGAGCTCCAAAATTCTTTGACGTGTGCATTGAACACTGCACTCCAAGTAATCAAGGTGACAGACTGGTAGGTACTGACTGCGACGTCCTCTCCATCTTCATGACGATTGACACACCTGAGGAATTAGGTATCTGTTACCCAGGGCAATGGGTAAACACCCTCACGCAATTGGAAGATTTTAAGGAAGCAACTCCTCATTCAACCAAACGGCGCATAACAGTCTCGAACGTACGGAAAAGTTCACTCCCGCGGGAGTAAATACGAGTTCCGTCTATCTCCATAATTTGCTACGAGCCAAGAGAAGTCAACAATAAATAATTGTTTGTACATTTGATGTCCCTCTTTTGCATCTGCTCATTTGAATTATATTATTCCATTTATGAAACCAATTCTGGTTATGTCACGTTATGAATGTCTACATTGAAAATAATTTCATCCATATAATATACTCATTGGGTGAAATTAGTATGCTCAAAGCTTTGGTAAAAATAATGTAATTAAATTAATTGCGCTTAGGAACGTTAGAATGACATATAACTTGGAATGCATAGAATATGTACATATATTCGGCAAAAAACATATAAAAACACCGCTAAACTTTAAAATTGAAACAATGCCTTTTTTGACAAAGGGATCCAAAATGTTCTCACAACGACACACATGAATTATATTCATTGTTGCTACTGAGTCGTACGCTCTTACCGTGCGAGAGGAGCTGCTGTACGGCCCTCGTATGACGAAGTGAGGTTCTTGTACGCCTTTGTTCTTTGGATTTACCCAAATTCTGTGATACATGCTCGACCAAAGTGTCCTCGATTTGAAAGCTATCTCTTTCCGATTTGAATATTTAACTCTCTCTTGAGTTTTGCCATTCTTTTCATTCGTGAAGTTATGAGTAGCATCAGTACGTTACACGGCGACAGACAAGCAAAATAATGTGTTTGACACCTCCTTCTCTCATCTGTCACCAATAAACAAGGGTCACGAATTTTACACCCAGTTTCATTTCGTCGAATAATGCAGAACAGAGTTATTACATATAGTTTTTGACAATTTTTCTCATGCGTTACACTGGAACATGATTTAATTTAAGGAATGTTAAGATTCGAAATGGAAATGAAATGTCAGCACCGAGTTTAGTACTGATCATCACTGTAAGTTTTGGAGGGTGGGCACCGGGGCGCCCTCTACACCCTGACCAGCAGGTGCCACTGACCGAGGGGAGGCGAGTCCTCCCGCGTGAGGCCGTTCTGGCAGGCGATGGACGAGAGGCGCTGGAGATGCTGGGACGTCTGGCGACTTTGTCCGGGCAGCTTTCGGCGCACGAAATGGCGGCAGCACGGGATGATGTAGCGCCCGTACACCAGAGGGTTCACCACAGAGTTGCTAACAGCCAGTAGGAAGATCACATCTTGCAGAGGCTTGTTCATGTTCTCGAAAGAACTCTTGTCGATGAAGTTCCTGTGAACACACAGACCAGACTTTTAAACTGTGCCGTTGATTTTCTTTTTTCAAACGCCGTAAGAAGATGAACAGTCAGAACAACAATAAAATGGCCAGAGGTTTCCACCGATGTCTTTCTAAAGTACAACACACCTTGGAAAAAATAAGATGTAAACTATCTCAAAGAGGTAAACTCGTGTTTATTGAGTGGAGTCAATGAAGTAAGTTGATTGAGGAGAACTAACACATCTTGAAGTAGACACTCGACTCACCAGAGAGTGCCCAGAGCGTACGGAGTCCAGCACCAGATGAAGGCGATGACGATGATGAAAGTCATGCGCAACGTGCGGGTGCGGGCCCGCTCCAGGCTGGAGAGGTTGGAGCGCCGGAGGTGCAGCCGAGGCCCCTGCTGGTGGGGAGGGTTCTTGGACGGCCGCTCGTCTGAGGGACAGACCATAGCTGCAGTTAGGATGCACTACTACGGCTCCGCTGGGGGATACTAGTTAGACGGTCGAGTAACAGTAAAAGGCATTCGGCAGTTTGCTTCTCGTTTAAACAAGCATTGGGTTTTACAGCCCCATTTAAAAAAAAATTTAAATTGATCAGTTAAGTGTATTAATTGAAAGGCAATAAATACCTAAAATAATCGTTTTTCTTGTACATAAAACAACGATTTGCTAAACTAGGGTGAGCTACACGGTTTGATACATCAATAAAACTTCCTAGGATAACGATCCATATATCTTCAACTCAAAATTAAATACAAAAGAATAAATACAGTTACTGAAGAATGAGTTAGACATCCCTCATCTGATGTTGAACTCATTTAATGGAATCAAAGGAAGACTAATTCATTACGACAAGATTATTCAGGCGTACGTAGTAAATATTAGATTTGCCGAATTAAACAAAATCTCATCTCTTTATGAAATGTAAAACTCATGGAAAACTTACTTTGAGTTTCTTTGCTCTTTTTACTAATTTCTACGATTATTCTTGTGTAGGCGATGAGGATTATGGTGAGCGGCAGAAAATAAAGGAAGAAGATGCAGAGAACCGTGTAGACCATTTTGGCGGAAGGCATGCCTTCGAAAAACCCGAACGACACGCACTGGACGAAGCTTGGCCTGTACGGATGGCTTTGCACGCTGAACATTATCGTCTGTAACAAAGAAAAACACAACGATCATTTGAGTGAGAAAAAATATTCTCCAACTTGAGAAAAATACAGATTTTTATTATACGCTTGAGTTTAATTGCCGCTACGGCTCAATTTAGGGCAACCATTAGAGTAAAACTTGGAGAGAGGTTCCGTGTAAACTTGACAAGCGCGCTAAACTTGAGTGCCTGGGTGGGCACATTTCGCCTGGTCGGCAGTCAATGAGTGGCAGCGCAGCGACGGAACAAAAATTTGAATGAGAAGGAGAAGAAGGGACCAGAGAAACGAAGACGCTCGAGCCGGTGGTCGTTGCAAGACGTACCGGCCTCTCCGGCTGAAGATAGGCAAGAAACAGCAATTTAAAGGTATAATTAACGATTAAATTCAACCTACATCGCCTTGGAGCAACACGTGATGCCAATTTCATTTCTCAAGTTGCGCTAACGAAGACAGGCACTACAGCAAACCTGTTTTTTAATTGGAGCGTAGTATCCCCACAAATCTCCCTATTGCTACAAATCCCCGACACAGGCTAAAGACAAATCCCCCTCCCCACCCTAACCCCCGGGGAGAGGATGGAGGAGCTAGGACGTACAGCCTAGGAAGTATTGAAGTTCTAAAACAGTGGTTCGCAACCTTTATACTTCTGCTTCCATGAAAAACATTCACCATGCCTTCGCACTCTTACAAATTTACAATCACTTAGAGCTGGAAGAGGTGAACTTACATTGAATTTGATCGACGTAAGAAAATATTTTACCTTATCATCAGAATATTTCATATACTTCTCGCACCCGTGCAATGCTACCCCGTATCCCTGGTCGGGCAGCATTGCTTTGAAACGAACGTAAGCTCGCTCCTTTAGCTGCGGTTGCAGCCTGGACCGTTTACAGGTCGGTGACACATGTCTCTCTCTCTTCAGGTCCTCTGGTGCGGTAGTAACGTCGTTTCTCAAAACTTCGTCGTATTACTGAGAGCTCATAACTTCTCCTATACTAAAGTTGCAGTGTCAGCTGAGGAGAGATAACTTCAATCAGGATGCTGCCTCCATGGCGTACTGGTTAGCGTGATGGCCTCGCAGCCGCGACACTCAGGGTTCGATCCCGGCTAAGGCAAGGTATTTCACGTTTCAGGGAGTACATCCCTTGGAAAAAAAGCATAAACTACACATTTCTTGCATCCCTCAGAGCGCCAGTAGTTGTAAGGCATTGAAAACCCAACGGTGGAAAGTGTTGGAATTAATAAAGGTTCTTCACCATTCTGTTCAGCCAGTCTGCGGTGTCCCTCTGTAAGACTGAATTACTTTACGGATCACCATGACATAGTAATGAGTACAATACAATGAAAACTTACGTATTTGGGCTTCAGGATTACATCGCAGTAATGACATGACATAGTAATGAGTACAATACAATGAAAATTTACATATTTGGGCTTCAGAATTACATCGTAGGAATGATCGATTCCGTTGAAAATTTGCAAGGATACTTATTGCTAGCTACAAAGTGTTTATTCTTTAAAACAAGAGCCTTTGTCGCATCGAACTTTCGAAGTTAACCTTTTTTTCTGTTTGTTGGATTCTGTCACCCGAACTACACCTGCAAATCCAATTGATATTATTCCAGCTATATTTTCTTACGATTTCTGAAATTCTCTCGCGCGATTTGATGAAGTTTAGAATGAACACGATGGGTTGATTTTATCAGCGCAGTGAACTTGATCTGTTGTTCCGTTGCGATTTCCACCTCGAATTATGATTTTCCTTTCTAGTACAATAATAATTCTAGTCAATAAGTATCATAAGCATGCAAGCAGCATTCTTGTGTTCATCATAAAACTTTGCACAAGGCAAAATATTAATATTACTTATGCTCTTCAAGAACACAACAACAGCGGCTGGTATCTGACAGGAGGGAAATTCAACCATGCAATTGAAGATTAACGCAAACTATAAAATACTTGCACAAAACGCCTGCACATCGTCATCACAACGAACACGAGACCCGGCGTCGAAACCATTCCTACCATTGAACTCCCCAGCGCTGGGCTGAGGGGCCGGGTCCCTTGAGAGGGCTGGTACCGACGAGCGCTGCTACTGCATCGATCGCACTCCCAACCTTCAGCGTCCACTCCAATTACTCAGCCTTTCAATCGGTCGGCAGTTTGCAGTCATACGACACTTCGAAAGATGCTTCGCAAATTCACATTCATGGGAATAAATACAGTTCGTGTTCAGGGACTATCAAGTAATATGTACAACAGTTTTTTGAATATCGTGCACATCCTCTCAATGGAAAGATTTCTTAAGATGGGCATCTGGCATACAAATGATTTATGCGATTGATTTCATGGAAAATATTATAGCAAACTTGATAAAAACGTATTTCCAGCCGAGTATTTATTTCTATGAATGTTTGAGTGCACCTATCTGCACTCTCTTCAGAATAATCACTGTTAACTTAGTGTCACGATATCTGTGACGCACCTCGATGTATGGTACGAGCTCAGCTCATTTAAATCTAAGAATCTTATCGAATGGATACGAATCATGTCTTGAATATATTATACCCATTGTGACGGAATCCCAAATAGCCTCAATATCGTTTTACCATCAAATTCTTGCTCAAAAGTGCTCAGAATATGTCGTGATCATCGACCAATAGAAGTTATCTTAATGGTGAGTGAAAACGTAAGAAAAAAACTGGCAAGTTTTTACTTGAGCAGAATCTCCTAACATATATTTATCAAGATCAGGCCGGCAACACAGCTTTCTTTCACAAGAAAACCGATCGATCCTTGATATCAGAGCCGGAGCTGTGCAACTGCACTGTCCAGTCCAGTGCGGTGTTCGCATTGACCTTCTTGAGCGGGGTGAGAGGCGGCCTCATTGTGTGCGAAATTAGGACTATTTGTGATCTTGTCACGTTCGATATCAAAAATTCAAGCCGTGAATTACTGAGATCAGGAAAATTTACTAAGATCAGTAAATTTTCCTGAATAGAATTCTAGCAAAAAAACACGTCAAATATATTGATACATTGAAACTGACTTCATTTATCTTCAACAACGGTTTCCAGGCTACTCAGTTTATGAATATCCGCTTTGAGAACTGCCTATCCAAGATATTAACTAGTTAACCTTGGGAAGACGCGAGAAAAATGTGTGACTGAAATTTCTTCAAGTCTAATGGTGTGATTAATATGGAAAAAAAATCTTCATATATATGAATAAAACAAGAAAAGGCGTACAAAGGAGTAGGAAAGGATTCCAAAATACAACTTGAAAGAGGATTTAAATTCCAGCAGTTCAACCAACACATGTTTAAGCGAGGAAAGTTTGATCGCCTAAAACTTCATTTCTTACGAAGCGAAGCAAAATTTTTGTAGTTTTTGATCGTTTGAATACTAAAACTGGAGAGTTAGTGTAAACATTTTGTCGGCCTTATGTTATGAAAAACGGGTTAAAATTATGCCACGCGTTTGATGGTTTGATAATAGCAAAAAGTAAAAAGTAAAGTGAAATATTTTACTAGAAATAAAAGAAAACAAAATTGCATTATGCATACATTCAAGAAATATAGCTTTTGTTTATTATTAATTATATTTCACTTTTAATAAATCAAAATATGTGTCAGACCATTTTGCTGCACTATGAACATACAGTCTTCAATTAGAAGTCATCCTGAATGTATAATACCTAAGCTACAAGCGCTATAATAATCTATGGAAAACCTTTTGATTCCCGTGCATGTTACCTATTCAATAACACCTGCAACTTCTCTAAGAGCGTAAATGCTCTTGTCAGTACAATTGTACACAAAATAAAAGTTCAAAGAACTCTGAAACAAGGAAAATGTCAAAAAGCTTCAGCTCTTTGGGAAAATATAAAAAAAAGTGACAGTCCCATGCTGTGGAAGTTAAAAATACTTCATTATTAGAACTGGTCTTCAAAATGATCTTAGTGCTGGACTCAAATTTGTAGTAGAACGATCAGTAATGAACTTGATCGAATAAAACTCAATTGACGATCTTCTCACTAAGCCCCATTGTTGAAGAACGCTGGGCGTTTAAGATCAGGATTGCACTATGCAGTTCTTTTGAAGAGTGATGATAACTCAAGAATTGTAAGGTCGCATGATACATGATCAAATTTTTTAGTCAAAAAGTCAAAACGGCGCATCACATGTTTGAGGCAGCTGGAAAGAGCTGCATATGACGACTTGAATAATACTTTTCCTATTACGAAGCGTGGAGGTGGAAACACGGTGATGTGTATATGATTGCTTTGCTCTCAATGGTACAGGATCGTTAGAAACAATGAAGTAAACGATGAATAGTGGGCACGAATCGGAAGGCATTAGAAGAAAACTAACACAAATTAATCAGTGAAAAAAGTGGAGCTTGGAATTAAAAGTTAGTTCCAAGAGGAGAGCCGCTCTGATCATATGCCTCCCGAGGATAATATCGTACTACCAACATCAGCCAAACATCAGATTTGAAACCAAGAGGAGGTTTACGGAGACAAATTGAAATTCGCACCCACGCTGGGAAAGTGAGAAACCTAAATAAATTGAAGACAATCACTCCATAACATGGATCCAGATTTCGTTTTAATTCTAACAACATAATGAAGCCGTTTGCTCGTTCGACCATGTATGTATATACTAATTAGATTTTTTTCAGTGTCCAAATACGCTTTTCGCTACCCTGCTTTTAAAATCTGTATATATTTCTCATATCCGAGAGAAAGTTATATTTTCGTGCTGAGCTGAGTTTATTATCGACAATATTGTATTTTGTGTCACTTTCATGGTTTCATTTCGTTTAAAAATTCTATAAAATATATTATTGGACAATACATATATACTTGTTGCTTCTTACATAATACAGTATACATACATATGCAAAAAATATTTTTAAGTACTGTGTACAGAGTGATCGCCATACATCTTCACAACACGAATAAATCACTTAAGAAGAGCACACATACCTTGAAAAGTATATTTTTTCCATTTGCTAAAGGGAAATTATCCAACTGCACAAAACTCTTTTTCAATGAAACTGACACATCAGACTAAAGCTTGCAGCGTAATTGTTTTCATTCATGTTAACTTTGGCACCTTAAGCTGGTTATGTGTTTTCGTAAAAGGCATTTATTGGAAGCGCGTTCTTGGCCTTACAGCTGTAAGAATTACTAACTACCAAAACCCTTTGCCGCACGTAGCAGCCCACGCTCTACACACGTACGCGTCACCACGCAGGTAATAGCGAGATTCAGTTACGCTTAGTCGTCTTTCTCATACAGCCCCTCGTGGAGCTTGAATGTTTATAAAACACCCGTGTTACATTATACATACACTTCGCATAGACAATCGTATATTTGGAGTGTTATTATACAGTTAGTGGAGCTCACCTGCGGCAGGGAGATGTAGGCGGAGATGACCCAAGCGAAGATGAGCATGATCTTGCCCCGTCGCTGAGCGTCGTTCACTTTGAGAGGGTGCAGCACGGCGAAGTATCGGTCCAGGCTGATGCACACCAGGATCATTGAAGAGGTGTAAAAACCAAACGCCGAGAAAAATTTGTGTATTTTACAACCAAGTTCGCCAAATGGCCACTGAATGGTAATGTGCCAAATCATTTCAATTGGCAGGAATACGAAAGTGACAATCATGTCAGCGAGGGACAGATTTAGGATCATCAGATTAATTCGCGACTTGCAGCGGCGACTGTTAAATAAGGCATTGAGCACCATCAGGTTCCCAACCGCCGCCATGGGAAACAATATAGAATAAGCTATCAAATTGGTCATGTTCACTTGCAGCAGTTCTTCAGGGAAATTTGGTATTCGATCATCACTTTTTGTGAGCTCAAGAGAAGATGCGTTTTTGATCCCATTGATAACTTCGATGGCATTGAGGCAATGTTCCAAGTACACCGGCGCTCCGTCGAGGGACTCGTTGCCGAGATGGTGGTCGCACGGACTCAGCATGTCTGGCGGAGGCAAGTGCACCAGCTCTTATCTTCATGAAAAATATTATGACGAAATATAGCACGTGGTATCTTCATGAAAAAATATATAATAAAACACAGCGGCTCAGATCTGCATAAAAAAATTATAACTAAATGTAGCAGGTCGTATCTTCATAGAAAAATTTATAACAAAATGTAGCAGGTTGTATTTTCATGGGAAAATTCATAGCAGAATATAGCGAGTAGGGAAATGAGCATATTTATAATAAACTACAGCAGCTCCTATCAACATGGAAAATTTTGACACCATGCCTAACCTATGACATACGCATCCCTTGATGGAGCGCTGGAAGCAACAGACAATAAAATATTTCAACGTCCAGTGTCCGTACGCTTTCACAGAGAGTAACACGGAAGCAGAGTCACCCCCCAAAAATTAGCTGATTCCGGCTCCGCAGCCATGATTTAATTTGACCTTGGTTCCGGTTCCAGCTTCGCTTCTTTATTTATTTAGGGGCCAGCATTACACTAATTGCTCACTGCACAACATATGTAGATCCGCTCCTGCCAAGCGAAGTATGCCGGCTCTTGTGGTCTGTAGCTCCGATTTCGCATGCCTACTTTTTTACCAACTTATTTTGCCCAGTATTAGATTCAGCAGTGAAATTGTGAAGCTAATGCGACCCGTTGAGTAAATGTTTTTTAACGAAAAATGGATGTGAAATCACATGATTTTCGATGCAAAGCAATTCTATTTGATCATGTTTTGGCTTTAATACTTAATAAAGTGTTCGACTCTCCCTCTGATTGAATGATACATTTTTTATTCATTGGTGTAACTATCATTTGTATTAAGTTCTAATGAGCTCTCAGCTAATTACAATTTGAATTGGTCGGTAATTACCATTACATAACGCTGAGCGTCCAGCCAGTAAATTGGAATTTGTAATGAAAGTTTCTGAATTTCCGATATTATATTCAAGTTTTCAGGCTTACTGCTAATATTCGAAATATGCATAGCATTGGATTCACTGCGTAATCTTACAGGTACATTTTATACATACACAAATCCTTTTCATGGAATGAAGTTGTAAGACAATATTCCTACCTAACGACAGTCGAGTTACGTTCACTCTGAACAATACCTGCGAATGTTCTATAAACTAACACTGAGCTCCAAGTTTCCTGATACTACATCGTCTGATAAGCCACAATTTTATAATTAAATACCTTAATCTAGAACGCTAGTTAACTTTAAAAAGAGCCAATCACTACAAGTGCAGAAGTGCAGCCCTGATATGCTGATGTCAGCCAGGGCCCCAGCGCTCTTCAATGTGATCAATGCAACTTCAACTTCCCTTACAAATGACATGGCAGTTTTAATGATGCTTCCGAATCTACTACACAATAATTAATGTTTCATTAGTCACAACCGAAGGCTTCAGAAAGAATGAAAAACGAATTCATCGATGGATTTCTTATACGCTACAACTTCTAAAGGTGAATAAAATTAAATAGTAGTTTGTCTGTAGCCATACGCTGCATTTCGAGCATCGTTTGTGCAAAAATAATTATTTTATTATAAATCTTTGAATCCGAGAATGAAAATTCCCTAAGCTCATGCATTGTTCATTCACTGTGTTTGCTGAAATAAGATTCTTGTCAGCACGCTTCGTTCTTCTCAGCTTTGCTTTTGGATTTGTCAACACAATTATCTTAAACGCCGTTGTGGCATTATCAGACAATCTACTGCTATCAAAAGATTGAAATAATGATGCGATCGAAATACCGATTTTGTGCATTGTAGGTGCCAACGGTAATTAAAATAAAAATTCATTTTCGTTTTTGCCTTCTGAGTTATTTGATATAAGAGCGCGCGCAGAAACTGCAAACAATCTTTAATTTCCACTTCAGTGGAGCAATATTATGAACGTCACTCAACAACCGCCTGTATGCCACTTTGGCTTCGGGCATCCAGATATGAAGCTGTAATGTACCTGCGAGGGGTACATTGTTAAGTCAAATTAAATACTCCACGTCACGTACGCTATAGCTCGTATTAAGTTCTAAGAAGCTTGCATCAAGTATTAACTAGCAACTAATGAGCTTGTTTTAAGTACTAAAACAGTTCGTATCAATTACTAACTTGCTCGTATCAAGTGTCAACCAGTTCATATTAAGTAATAACAAACTCGTATTAAGTACTAGCCCGTTTGAATTAAGTGCTAAATTTTTCGTATAAGTGCAACTGAGGCCGGATTAAGAACCTTTATTATTCCAACACGTTTTACCGTTGGGTTTTAAATGCCTTACAACTACTGGTGCGGTGGGGGATGTGAGGAATGTGTGGTTTAAACTTCCTTTCCTAAGGGAAGTACTCCGTGGTCACGTGAAAAGCCCCACCCACCTGAGCCGAGGCTCGAACCCTCGTCCTTTCGGCTGTGAGGCCATCACGTTCACCACTGCACCATGGAGCCCAAGTTAAGGGGTCCAAGTTAGGTTAAGGGCTAACCAACTCGTATCAATTGCTAAATAGTTCGTATTATGAACTATAAAGCTTGTATTAAGTACTAACCACACCTTATTAAGTGCTCACTTGATCGTATAAAATGCTTGCCTGTTCGCATTAAGTACTAACCCGCTCGTAAAGTGCTTGCCAGTTCGTGTTAAGCACTAACCAGCTCGTATTTAACGTTAAATTAATTCCTATTAGGTACCAACTAGTTCGTATTAAGGGATAACTAGCTCGTGTTTCTGTATAAAATTGGACGTTCATTGTATAGTGTAGACATGTTTGAAGCAGACTATACTGTAAGCTAAAACTGTATCCAGGCCGTGCGATGGAATGCAGGCAAGAGATGGGTGAGAAGTTGTGCACAAGCGTAGGCGCCGCATTCTCAGGCCGAGCCCCATGCAGAGCTAATCAAGCAACGCCGAAGGGGAGAGCGAAAGTTGTTCCGGGATACATCTCTAACGAGCGAGGGAAATACCATTGCATACATAGAGACGGGCGAACGGTTGAATTTCAGATGCAGGCGTGGGAGTGTTCTCGATGTGGCACAATGGGCGCTTGGCACCACTGCAACTTACTTTAGTAGAAGGAACAAGTTCGGAGTCGAGAAGCAGTCTGGGAGGATCAGCGATAGGGTTAGGTCTA
>VOMN01068226.1:0-48196 GCA_014899125.1 Orchestia grillus | reverse complement strand
TAAAACCCCAGATCTGGGGTTAAAACCCCAGCATTGGCAGCCCTGCTCTCAGCATTGGATATACTGCGACAGTGCTCTGCCTGAGACCACTCAAAGCCAGGATTTGAGGTGTCGTTTCTGGGCTGCACTTATGGCACTGCTCGAGTCATTCGCTTAAATAATGTAACTCTGAGCTAAAGTTTTTTCCTTGTGGAAACTATATTCATGGTTATATACTGTATGAAATTCGTAATGTAGCCTAAGTAGATACAGGTATACCTTTGTACAGTAAAGAGTAGGTTACTGATTCGTGTATTCCTAATGTGCGATATTTATTCGACTTTTTCGAAGAGTTGCGGTCGATCGTGCGCTGATATTTTGCTTTTCATTCTAATTTCATTGTGTTCATTTATTTCATTCTATTCCATTATATTTCTATCGGTTTAGCGTACCCAAACGTACCAGACTTTATAAGCCTTTTTTGATAATTTCGTATTGAAATTCTTCCCTTTTGTTTTGAGATGTTGTAGATTGAAATTTTGGTGAAATTATATCTAATATAACGCTCACAATACTCGTGAGGCACCTCACTCTTTTCTAAGGGGAGAAATACTTAAACGAGCTTCATTTTCTTTTAGAAAAGTATATTATTATTCAATACGCCCTTTTGATCAAAAAATACCAAATGGTACGAAACTGGCCTATCTCGATTAGTCAAAAAGATGCAAACAAAAACGCCAATACATTTTACTGTGTATTTTTATTCATGCTTGTTAACTAGCAGACGGATGCCTACAATGCGATGCGCTTTTTGTGCGCCATGCCATTTTTCCGCTACCCAATTAATTAAAGGTTCTGACCTCCCTGGGGTCCTCCGTGTGGCGGCATTGTGCTTGGAGGGCCGCCTTGAAACATCCCTTGTTGAGGTGCTGGACCACGCTGGAAAGCCTGAGGTCCTCCAATAGTAGGAGGTGGTCCTTGAGGTGGCTGCATTTGTCCAAGGGGTGATCCTTGAGGTGGCTGCATTTGTCCAAGGGGTGATCCTTGAGGTGGCTGCACTTGTCCGAGGGGAGATCCTTGAGGTGGCTGCATTTGTCCAAGGGGTGATCCTTGAGATGGCTGCATTTGTCCAAGGGGTGATCCTTGAGGTTGCTGCATTTGTCCAAGGGGTGATCCTTGGGGTAAGAATCCTTGGCGGCCGGGAGCTATAGGCCTCTGTGGTCCCTGAGTGTGCCCTCCGAACGCAGGTGGCACAAATCCAGTGAAAGAATCAGAAAATCCTGACACTGGAGAAACCAACTGAGGTGTCTTTCCTTGCTGAAGTGTCACCCCTGGCCCGAACTGGGCCTGAATGTGCGAAAACTGAGCCATTGGTCCGCCAGGCTTGAACATGTCTCCAAGTAGAGCGTTTGGAGATGACGACAATTCACTCAGGAATCCTGGCATGGTTGCCTGAACTGAACCAGGTTGTGACATGGCAGGTTGCGACTGCTGCTGAGAACCTGTTTGAATTGGGCTCTGTTGAGGTTGAGGCGGTTGTGTTGGCATAGGTTGCTGCTGAAGTGGCTGAAAAGTTGGTGGGAAAGATGGTGGTGAAGTGGCCGGCTTGTTGAAAGTTTGTTGTGATAAAGCTTGGGGTACGTTTGGAAGGGTTTGGTTTACTGAAGTCACTGGCGACGTCGGTGCCGGCGTAGCTTCTGATTCAGAACTTTGCTTACTGCGACGACCACCCACCTCTTTCTTTCTTCCTTGACCTTGAGGTGGGAGCCCCTGAGTCTTGCCAGCTCCAGGTTCCGATTCCGAACTTTTCTGGCTTCGACGTCCCTGGTGGTGTGAAGGTTCTGATTCTGAATTCTGCTTGCTACGTCGGCCTCCTGTATCTTTCCTTTTTCCCTGAACTTGAGGAGAAGGAGGGAGCCCAGGTCCCGACTGGGATGTCATTTTAGTGGCTGTGCCTGTTTCTACTGGTTGTTCCGACTCAGAACTCTTTTGGCTTTTCTCTTCTACATCCCTTTTAGATGCTTGTGGTTGTTCTAGCTTAATTGGGGATCCTGGCATTTTAGTTTGATCAGACTCAGAACTCTGCTTGCTTCTACGTCCTTTTTGTGACTCTTGTTTCCTGTTCAAATTTTCGTGTTCAGAGACTGAAGTTTTTTGTTCAGCGGGTTTTAGTCTTGCTCCAGGAGAGAGCGGTTGTTGTGCTGTTTGTGGCTCGCACTCGGATGACTTCTTACTGCGCCTTCCACCTGCACCTCCCTTGCCGATAGCTTGATCTGCAGAGCCGGCTTTTGGCTTTCCTTGCGGCTCATTTTCGCACTCAGAATTTCTTGCACTCCCTTTACCTCCTCGTTTCTTTCCTTTGCCTTGTTGTTGCTGCGGGTTTGTTTTCTTGTCTTGAATCTTAGGGGTATCACTTGGGTCCTTTTGTTCTCCTTTAGGTTCTTCTACTGGGGCCGGTTTTTTATCTTGACCCCATACACTGGGTAATGTTTCAGGTTTGTTAACCTTCTCTTTTTGAATTGGGGCTTCAGTGACTGAACTAGCGTCTCCAACTTGAGTGTCATCGGCTCCTTTCTGATGTTGTTGTTGCTGGTTACTTTTCTGTCTCTGAGCCTGCTGAGCATTTTTGTCTCCTTTACCCGGCTTTTGTCCTTTCTGAAGCGTATCAACTTTCTTTTGCTCTGCTTTCTTCTCCTCCTGATTCACGGGCTCTACTTTCTTTTCTTCTTGCTTCGTAAGCTCTACTTGCTTCTCTTCTTGCTTCGCGAGCTGCTCCTTCTTCTCTACCTGCGTAACAGGCTCGGACTTGATTTCTTGACTTGTTGCTTCAGTTTTTTTATTTTGCTGTACAGACTTTTGTTTCTTTTGCTGTTGAGGAGGTGCTTGTTTTTTACCTGGTTTGGAAAACTCTTGTTTAGTGGACTCCTCCAATGTCTCTGCTTTCTTCAAATCTTGCTGAGGTTCTAGCTTTTTGTCTTCTTTTGTTGGTCCAGGTTTCGTCTCCTGCGTAACTGGTTCGGCTTTTTGTTCTCCTTGCTTTGGAGATTGTGGTTTCTTTGCCTCCTGTTTTGGGGTTTCGGGTTTCTTAACCTCTTGCTTTGGGGGCTCGGGTTTCTTTACCTCCTGCTTTGGAGGCTCGGGTTTCTTTTCTTCCTGCTTTGGAGAATCGGGTTTCTTTTCTTCCTGCTTTGGAGGCTCGGGTTTCTTCTCCTCCTGCTTTGGAGGTTTGGGTTTCTTCTCCTCCTGCTTTGGAGGTTGGGGTTTCTTTTCTTCTTGGTTTGAAGGTTGGGGTTTCTTTTCTTCTTGCTTGGGAGGTTCGGGTTTCTTCTCCTCCTGCTTTGGGGGTTCGGGTTTCTTCTCCTCCTGCTTTGGAGGTTCGGGTTTCTTCTCNTGGAGGCTCGGGTTTCTTTTCCTCCTGCTTTGGAGGCTCGGGTTTCTTTGCTTCCTGCTTTGATTGTTCGGGTTTCTTTGCTTCCTGCTTTGGTTTTTCGGATTTCTTTGCCTCCTGCTGTGGAGGTTCTGGTTTCTTTTCCTCCTGCTTTGGTTGTTCGGGTTTCTTTGCCTCCTGCTGTGGAGGTTCTGGTTTCTTTTCCTCCTGCTTTGTAGGTTCGGGTTTTGTGTCCTGTTGCTTTTGCTGCTCTTTCTTTTCTGGCTTTTTGTCTTGTTTGGGTATCTCAGGTGCATTCAAGTCGTGTCCTTCCTTGTCCTTCTTTTTGGCCGCCTCGAGCTTCTTTGCCTCCTTTCTAGCTGCAGCTGCGTCTTTCTTAGCTGCAGCTGCTTCCTGCTTCGCTGCAAGGGCTATTTGCTTCGCTGTTATGGCCTCCTGCTTGGCCGCCTGCAGCGCTTCTTCCTTCGCCTTCCTGGCGGCTTCCTTGGCCGCCTTGGCCTGTGCCTTCTCCTGCACGGCCTTCTCCAGTTTCGCCTTTTCTTCCTCACTCAACTCTGGCTTGGAGGTCCCTTTAGCTCGTCGGGATCGCTGCAGTGCCTTCTTGTTGGCCTCCGTCAGCGCCTCCGGGTGCTCCTTGAAGTACTGCTCTCGTCTCTGCCTCCGCACCTGGCGCCGCAGGAGTCGCCGTTCCAGAAGGAGTTTGTACTGGTTGGCACGAGTCTTCGCCTCCAGCCGCTGCTGTTTCTGGTACCCACAAAAAGAGAAATTTCAGTTTCCAGTTCGTACACAACTATCCCAAAGACAAAAAAACACGACTTTTATGTGTTCTTTGTAAATTGAATAAGCATTCTTTATGGCCTACAACGCTTGTAGCAACAAAGCCTTTGCGTAAGTTTTGATAATAGGTAAGCATGTCAAGAAGTTGATGCAGTTGAATATGATTCACGTTATGTTTTAGGGAGTATGAAGTCACATGGATTGCATTCTTAATGTATACATACGACACTCCTTTCATTTGGGGGCTGCATGTGGGTTAGTTGTTTGCAAGTGTTGACTTTACCCTGGAATGGTAACTCTGAATCCAAGGTTCCGTGAAAGAGAGACTGTTAATCTTAAATCCATAGGAAAAAATGGAAGGCAAACTACGGGGTATTAGAAACCCGGGGCTCTCATTCCAGGGTTAATGTTGGAAGGGCGATACAATCTGCTGCATGGAACGCGTGATCGTCTAGCTCATGTGAAGGATCTAAGACTTTTTATTCTCGAATGTAGAAAGTGGAAAATTAAAGTATGCTCGTTTTCAATCTTCATTTTACTCTCGAACAAAAGTGTAAAAAAATTGTATTATAACTTACCTTTGTAGGTAACGGTGATTTCCACGCAACCATTGAGACAGGTGCTTTCGCTTTGAGGGCCTTCTTCCTCATGTTCTCTTCGTGGTTTTCCTTTTGAGCCTTCATGATTTCTTCCTTCTGCTTGCGACGCTCTGCCGCGCGCTTCAGCAGCTGAAATTCAAAGTGCAACTTAATTAAGCAGTGACGTTGATAATGCAAAACTTTTCTGTTCCTATGAAGTAACACATTTTTCAGTTTTACATTGCTAGAACCGGTTGGTATTTCGTTGTGAGGCGATCAAGGTTTTTAATGGTTATTAAATAAAATTAACGGGCTTCACGAGTCGATCGCGTATCTAGTTGAAGCAGTGAAATACTTTGAATTTGTAAATCGGTTCCATCATTGTGACCTTGTTTTCATTTTTTGTAAATGGAGCGTCTTTAGGAGCTTTTGAGGCATCATACGGGTATTCAATCTTGTACAACATTCGATTAGCTTCCGAACATGGAATATTCGTTGTCGATCGCGAGTATGTAATGAGTGAAGTTTATTTTTTAACAAATGAACTCACCTATGCGAGTCTCGTGTACTATTTAATCACCTGCACAAAACTACCTCTGCTCTATCCAAGGCTAGGTAAACAGAGTTTTACTTATAGTAACTTTCTGTGCTTCTACGAGTAAATGTAACTATTGACTTGAATTGTAGCTCATTTTCTGTACGGGTATCTTATCTTTTTATAGTCATCTTCCAGTTTGCAAGTTCTTTGGAAAAAACGAGTGTTTGATGAGTCTCCGCTATCTGAATGCAACATTGTCCCCACCGCCATAGGGACCGAAGTAAGATTTTGTTGATTGCTTCTATTATGATTTCAAGGGAGGTCCTAGCTGGAGTTCGGTGAGCACTTACGATGAGTCTGAAGTCGAGCTCTGCCTTCAGCTGCTGCTTCTTGTAGAGGTCCATCCCCTCATTGAAACTTTTCCAGTCGAGCCCGGACATGCCTGGTCGCGTTATCTACTTCTTTGGCTGCCGATGAAATCGTTTCTGGAAAAACAGGAAGTCATCAGCAATGTTGGGTAACGCATGTGATCTTTTAAAATGTTCTAGAATATCTAACACTGTACGATTGTTGGAAATCATGATGTCTCGATTATGTTCCCCCGTGTTGCTTTACGTGGGAAAAAACCTATAACTTATGGGATGGTTTGGGATGGGTGATGGAATGGCATGTGAATATTATGTTGCATTACCAAGTGGGACTCAATGGGGACAGTGCAGCGAAAGAGGTGCGTTTATGCATGAAGAGTACTTGTATGACTACAAGCGAAAAAAATGGGAAGTGGACTACGCTTACGAACATGTGGAAGTGGTTCATTGACCAAAAATTGTGAAGTATTCACGCCAAATCCGCATCACTGTAAACTAATATTTGAAAACATCATGGTTCTGGTGATGAAGGTCACAGCTGTGGCATTGTTGCGTTCGCTAGTAAACAAAGAGTTTGCGCCCCGTCATTTTACAGTGCGCATTGCAGTGTTATTTGTTGTTGCCTTTTAGGGGCGCAGCATCGAGTCCACTCCCGTGATCATCGTTAGTGTCTGTCTCTGCACGCGACGCATTCTTCTGTGCTTCGCCATTTACATTCTGCATGAATGAATCCTTCTATCGAACTTGTGTTTGTTGAAGAGATAATTTTTTAGTGTCGTAAGTCAAAAAAGTACGTAAGATATACTTCTACCCCACCTGGATATGTGCTTTCAAACTTTAATGAGGAATTTTGGCCGATCTCCTAACGGTGCTGTGGGCGTCCACGAGCAACACAGGTTTTGGGAGTAAAGTTTGCGTGCGTAAGTTAACCGTGTTAGCGTCAGAGGCAATTGGCGTGCCTGTTAAGACTCAAGGGTTGTCAAGTGGGCACTCTGTCGAGGCCTCGCTCCTTGTTAAGTGCTTCCTATGCACACGAATTGAACAGGCCTGCTTGCCAAATGCCTGTGACGTTCTCGACTGTGTTTTCTGGCAAAATGATTTGCTTTGTTCTGAGCTGTTGTTGAACTTTTTCTGCGGTCAAGAGAGTGCGTCATAATTTAGTCTCAAAATTTGTTCTGAGTTTTGTTTTGTCTATATTTTAGTTTAGTGACATTGATCTCAGAAGCCTTAATACATAAAAAATATGTAGAAAGTGTTTCGTAGTTTCCTGTTCATTATTCCTTGAAAGGTGTTCTTCAATTTCTTCCTTAACACTCGCGTTTAAAACAGAATTCCGGCGTGAAGACGTTTAATTTACTGGAGTGAAAAGTTCCTCCTTATCGATGTATAAGCCGTCAAAACAGATTTAGCATGTTTGTCTAGCTTGCTGAATGATTACAAATCAGCTGTTGACGTGAAGGTCCTACCAAAACCATGGCACATTTGGAATCATTAGTATGTCTGGGACCGGGAGGTTAACCATCTCCTAGTCACATCATGTGACCGTTATTTCGGCACACCGTGAGGTGTGGTAAAAGAAAACAATTATAACCGAGAATCAAAACTCTTTTTTCCTCGTTGAGAGAGCTCTCATGCGTGCTACTGAAGGACGAGAAGAGGATTGAAAAAAACTTTTCTCACGCGACTCGAGAGTATATTATGCACAGAAAGTGGAATGTCATTTAGGCGTACCCATTTAATGTTCTTTAGCTTCGTACCACGAACAGTTTTACGCCTGTGAACGCGTTTTAAACTTTGCCAACTTTTTGAGCATAAAGGTAAGGTGCATTTAAGATTACCGGTAACTAGGCGTGTTGTTTTTAAACTTGCGTCGCAAATCAAGCGAACTTCGTACCACCCTTCGTTTTGCTTACTCTGTCACCTAGCAGCGTACGTGAACTCTGTTCTGTAACAATTCTGGCTCATCTCCCGTCAAATGACATTAATTCATTTCTTTATTCTAAGACTGTGACATCATTTCATGGCCAGTTCAGCCTTACCGTTGCGACTCAGCACAGACTCCTCATTGCGGTAGGCCCCCCACAGGTGCCGCGCCCTCTCAGTTTAGGTGCTGACAAAATGCTTTCATTGCTGCGGCCACTAAAGTCGGCTAGGGCGTGTGGAAAGCACGCCTCTAGGATCGATGATTCTATTTTGGGATCAGACAGAAATTTTGCTCCTTTTTTGCTCACCCTCAATTTTGCTGCGGGTATGAAGCTATCTTGAGAATATGCGGATTATCAAGCTTCGTGTGTTCTTTGAGCACTCCACTAAGAACAAATAAAATTATCGGTTGCGATTGTATCTTTTATAATATCAGGTGTATGTATTTATTCTTACGGTTTGTGTTCGTTACACGATCACCGTCTGGTGGTGAGAACGTGTTAGTCACGTTAGATACGAGTCGTTCTCATTGCTCTCGAGTCGAACAGTGACCGATTGTGCGTTGCCTCTGAACGTGGGGATGCTTACGAGGATTGTCCTTTTGCCTTCTTCGGTCAATTAGCATTTTTCCCCATCGCAAAATTTGTAACGGTTATTGAATGGGAGTTTAGTGAGTTGAACATACAAATAAAAACGTAGATAAATAAAGATAAATTTTTCAATGTGAGAGCTCTTGAAGTCGGATCAATCGTGGCTTATTTCATTCAACTAAATTTATTTTGGTTCTTTTTGAGCGTTTTATGCCGGTTCCGACTTCAGAAAATTAGTAGATCAAAATTAGGGATCAGGTAGTCGACATGCGTTCTCAAATATACCATTGTTTGCTGCTGGCAAATTATTACTGTGATAGCTGTCAATACTTCTCGAAATACGTGGGTGTCCATTGAAGATTCTCAGACGGGCCGCAGGAAATCTAGCAGTTCGTTTCAAAGATTTTTTAAAAATGTATTTTCTACAACGTCATCCTAAAATTCCTCAATTCGACAATTCCTGACCATTTTTACGTCTCAATGAATGGTCGTGGGGCTTTCACGAAATTTCATGCATGGCAGTTGGAAAATCACGAGAATAGGTACGCACGATGCGCTCTAAAGCTAGCTTCGCTGTCGCCGGTGCACCCCTTCTATTTCTGGCACCGTGGTCGTGGCGGCAGGAGGCTCTGTAACGACCGGTCGTGGCCTGCATCTCCTGACTCCAATGTCACTTGGCTCCCACTGAGGGGAGGTACATGCTGCTGCTCGCACTTTTGTGCTTACATACGAGATTTGAGGGAGAAATGCGTGAGGGTTGAAGTCGGTATGTTTCAGGGAAAATATTTGGCGTTCTCCAATGGTGCCTTCTCGCGTTTGGCTTCCGTGTGAAATTTGAAGAAATGTGATTTTTAATTTGTACCTGTAGTTGAGAGGGAGAATACTAAGCGTTTTACTGACACTTTTCCTGTTATATTTGTTATAAATACCGGTTTTAATCCGTATATTTTAGAAAAAAGTACGAGATATTCCTTAATAGTGTCCTCTGGCGCCCCTTCTGTACTTCTATATGGGATTTGAGAGAGAAATGCGGGCTTTTATCTCTTCATTTAGAGGAAAGAACTTGGCATGCAATGATGATGCCTGCTCTGAGCTGCCATTCTTCCATTGGAGACGTTAAAAAAATATTCGAGCTTTTGCCTGGCAGTTTTTCGTAGGTGCTCCATTATGATGTTTGACTCTTCGGAACCTCTGTAGGAATGTCAAAGTCAAAATTCACATCAATGAGCGAGTAAATACTCTTACGTATTGAGATGCTGCCCCCATCTTGCACTGCCCAACTTTGTGACGAACCAAAACACTGGCGTTTAATGATTGCGTCAGAGTTTGGACGCAAGGCACAGCAATGACACCATTCGTTCGAAGATCAGGGCATTTCTTACATGATTTTTCTTGAAATGGATCATTTATTATGATGAAATCTAGAAGCGAATATGAGTAATCACGAGGGAGACTCCGGTGCTTTCTGAAATAAACAGTTTCAGATCCTTCCGCCAGAATTCCAGTAAATGTCAAGAGAATTTCAACCGATATTCAGTGTCATGTAACACGAATTTGGAAAGAGAGGTCTACTCTCAACCGTGCTTGCATCGAGTCCTTGTTCAACGCGTCAGGATACTTCAATACTAAGACAATACATAATTGCAACACGTTGAAAATCTGAATAAAATTCCTATTCATTTATTAAAATGGCGTCTCATCTTCACTTCAATTCCATATTTTCTTTTCATTGGTTTCTAATTCTTTAATTTGTCTAACAAATCACGTGAATTTCGATTGCTTATGACTTGCAGTGCAGATTGTAACGGTCAGACTTATGTATCGAGACACGAAACGTTGAGGTCAATTTCGGTACAGATTTTCCCTATCCGTTTCAAGCAGAGGGATTATGGTATAAAACCATTCATCTTTTTATATGAAGTTGGCGCTTGTCAAAAGAATACTTTCATTGCATTATTTCTTAGGGCCGTGAAAATACTTGAATCTCCGTCTACTTAGCAAATAATAAGTAGCAGTTTTACGCCATTTTAAGAGTAGTTGTCCGACAGCATTCACTCTAAACTGACGTTATTTTAAATTTCGAAACGGAGTACTTCGGCTCTTTGATTTTGACGACGTGCACCATGGATGTAGTGAACTCTGTGTTTTTTCTTTCCGCTTTTACATTCTGCCATTGTACAAAAATTTAATTCGTTGAAGAGGTACACGTAAATGAACTGTTATCATAATTTGTTGTAGATGATGCGTATTACCACTTCTTCAAAAAACAGCTACATAGTATTATATCAATTCCCTCTTACGAAAAATTTCGTTGCCGCTGAAGAAAAACGCTTGGTCACTGAAAGCTACCAAAAATCTGTTTGCTTTTGTGACAGCACATTTTTGAGACGACAATCGTACCACGTTTTCACCATGGTAAACTTACTCAGGAATATTGTGTGTTAACTGAACAAGCTTCCGACCGCTACTGACGAAGAGGACGGCAGCTTCTGCACCTCTTCAGTTTCTTTGGCTGCCGATATCGTCGTTTTTCGGCCGCTGCGACCGTGCCAAGAAGTGGCGCTTTATTTTAGCGTCTTGTGCGCGCTGGCACGCGCTCGTCCGCCTAGCGGTCCTCCCATTGGACGTGCGCCGAAGAAGCGTCTCCTGCTTGCCAACAATGTGCATCGCTTCTGATGAGAGCTACTTCAATCAACGAATGGATACTACTGCTCCCATGGGTTATTTGTAGCACGCACCCTCTAAGTGCGGGTGGCACTCTAATGACGGGTGTTATGCGTCCTGCAAGTGGGGGGTGTCTCTGCCTCTCCGGCTCTGTTGAGTGTCCCGTTCTGCCTCCCCGGCACGCTGTGGGCCAAGCAGGCCTTTAATGATCCGGTAACAATGACTGCTGCTGTAAGGGAACTAATTTCCTGTAATGTAGAAGTCCCGAATTAAAGAAATCGATTCATATACAAGCGCATACGATATTGTTATTAAGTTTAAATTCTGTATTTGTTTGAACAGCTGGTCTGTTGTAAAACTTTTCCGCTGGTTAAAATTATTTTTTCCCATGAAATTGCCGAGGAATTACTGTTCTTAAATGTATTGCTTATTAATAACCCTGTTCCTGTGATTTTTTCATAACAAGTTCAAGTATTCTGGTGAATTCTACGATAATAATAAATGAGTTATGTGTTCACTGATGTATTTCCTTGTTTAGATAGTAACAAGTTCCTAATGTTTGGACGATAAATTTTGGTCCACACGTACTTGAAGACAAGAAAAATTTTGATAGTGCGAGAGAGGAGGTACTTTCATTATTCTTAGTACTCAACTTTAGAAGCACATCTGGCGTTGGTAGGTAACGACTTAACTGAGCAATTGCATTTTAGAGCAATTTCTCTACGCAGAAAAACAGCTACACCTGTACCGCCGGAAACCTGCGTTTTGTAAACTGGTGGAATAAAACTGCCGTCTTCACGCCATGATCATAATAGAACAGTATTTTAGTACATGTTTAGTGGCGAAAAATATAAAATTTTCGCATTGCATGATTTCCTGTAGTGTGCTAGAAGAGCCGAGGCAGAGTGCCTGTCGATTTTCTTCATCATATCATATTTTTGATGAGCACTATTTTGGTTCAAATGTGTCCATTACTTTTTTTTTTTNAATTTTACTGTACCTTAATATTTTATTGAACGTTATCCAAGTTGAAAGTTACCCAATCGTGGTAACTAATTTATAGCTATACGAACATCAAACTTCCCTTACCTTTCCTCTTGTTTTATCTCGTTTACGATGATCCCGTTTCATCTCGTTCGTATAGGGTCTGTTTCATCGCGTTTGAATAGAGTTGATAAACTGTTGGGTCGCGCTCGCAACTCAGTGACCTACTGGGAGTGCCATTTGAGTATAAGCTTCATTAAACTAGTTACTGATTGTGCTGATTTTTACATTGTTTTTCGGGCTGTTTTTGTACATAGTAACTCGATATACTGGCATACCAAATAGTCGAATTTATCGTGATTACCGTTGATTATAGCTCGTTTTACGAAAATGTGAAGTAATCAAGTAAGTGAACTCGAATCCGACGTTGAACTTCTAGTGAGATCCATTGAAAAGTTGTCTGAGGTAACTGCGTAGTTTGACGGCTGATTTAGCATACGTTAATTAAATCCTCGTCCTTGATGAGGCGTGTATATGCTTGCTTTGATATGCAATTCAGCCAACCAGCTGCCGTTTGTTTTAGTCTGCAACGTTTATTATTTTCTAATATAAATTTCTAGAATCATCTAGCCAGCATAAAGACCCTGTTTTGACAAATTCAAATTCGAAATTGCGAAGTATCAAAATGCTGTGTGGCTGTTCGGAAAGTATTAACTCATGACAAATCAAACTTTCTGAAGAGGGAACTAGTGTCACTAGCCCCAAGTGTTGAGAACCTTACTACACGGTGGTCATAAACCCGAACGCTGTTAATTTTCACGAGTCCGTCGAGTGTGTTCACACATTCGGGAAGCTTCATCTACGCGGAGAGGGGGGACTGTCCTATCCCATTTGAGCCCGGCGATCGGACGGCATAGTAGGGTGCACAGGCCTAGCAGTCAACAGCGGAACTCAGGTGCATTGCGAAAATCTTCAGCGCGATGTAGGAAAGAATTAATTCCTCGCCTTCCAAAGGCTACTGTTCCAGTCAGAAGTTTTTATTCTAGTATACTAGACTTTTTGTTTTCGAATGTCTGTACAAATATATGTGCTTTTTCACTGGTTCTGCAGTGATGGTTCAAGATAATAAAGAGATTTTAGACTGTTCTAGAGACTAGCCCTTTCATAGGCTATTTTCCAGTATATACCGTGAATTGTACCGTGTGCTAACAAGTGGGACACATGCATATAAAGTAGGACCCTTGGCGAAGACAATGCACGAGTATGTGCATGCCGGCTGAGCATTTGAATTGAAACTTTGTAATTTTAAAGTCATGTGTAGTAAAATGTAATCGGTAGTTCACTGGAATAATGGAATATGGTTATTAATCTCGACAACGGAAAACAAAACAACTTGTCAAATGAAACGAGGAGCAAATGCGATTGTTTAGTGAATCAGGAATTAAAACATTTATTATTCAATGAAATGAGGGAAGAAAACTTCTGTTTGAATGAATGGGCAGTAAACATATTATTCAGGCGAGTGGAAATTGTGTAAACTAATGTCACTCAAGTGGGGGTCCGCGGACTGGCGTCGGTACGCCAGCCCTCAGCTGCCAGTACCGGTTTATGTGTTGCGATATTGAATTATTTGTTAGCAAAAGAAGTATGAAATGAAAAATTGTAAACTTTTATTGTATTCATTATATGTATAGCTTTCGGTATAAATGAATATTAATACGAAATACTACCGGTTAGCCGCATCAGATCTTTCGAGAAGCGCTGCTGTAAGCGACAGCTTTGAAAACTCGTCTGTGCGATTAGTACATGTTTACTTAAAATGATTTTGAGCACTTGATAAATACTGATTTGTTTCTATTCTAGGTTGAATTTTATGTTACTAGTGTTTTAAACAATTTTTATTTTATCTTCCATTACTTTTTTCAACAATTGATGTACTCGGCTGGTACCATTGCTATGGTAACCATACACTTATTTGTGCTCTGCTATTCATCACGTTTCGTATTATTAGTTATAGCAGCACTAGTACTTTTTATTGGCTAGGTTATGCAACTTTGTTGTTAATTTATTTATTACAACTGAAGAGAATATCGCACCTTACTTGTGGAATGTCGGCCTCGACGACCTGCCGTGATTGCGTGCTCTGGCTGGGGAGGTCATTGCTCCCTGTTGCTCTCCCTCCTTGGACGAGATAGCGTCGATCTCGAGTCGGAAACAGCCCGTAGCGTCGCGTTGCTATTTCTGGAGGGTTCAGTTCCCACCACCTCGACCGCAGCGTGGTTTTCTGTTTTCATTGTGAGGTCTATGTACGTCGGTCCGATTTAGTGTCGCGTTCGTTGTTTTCATCTTAGGATTTATCTATGCTTCGAATTTAGTGTTGCGCGCGAAATTCTTGCTTCAGATTCTTTCCCTCTGAAATGTTATTGCGTGCTTTTTTGTTTCGGGAAGAGGTTGTTCGCGTAACAATTCTCGTTTGAAGTTGTGTTGTTGAGCATTTTCACTTATTTCATTTTCCAATGTGACTGGAAAAAGAATTTTTTTTATTCAAGTATAATATTTCATGGATGTATACTGCCAGCTTTTTTAAGGGAAAACTTCTGTGAGCACAATTGTTAAATTTCGTGAAGATTTCGAATATAATTTTAATTACATTACCAAAATGTCACTCTCTCGTTCGTGCGTGTGCTCGGGTTGTTATTTTGTCACTGTGAATGGACGTCCGGTTCTTCGTTGATAATTGTCAGTCTAAAATTATTTGAACATTTTTTCAACACCTTTCTTAGCACGGTTTGAAGTCGCCGTATTGTGACAACGGTTCTCGCTGACCAAAGTGTGTAGTGGAACACTCGTTTTGAGCTTGAACTATTTTTCTAATAAAATTTTTGTAATGTAGCAAGTAAATGATTAGTCTACTGTAGCTATTTAATCAACATTAATTGTGAATAGAACTTCACGAAGGAAAAATGGCAGCATTAGGGTGCAATTCGTTTCGTTTTTAAGCACTACAAAAAATCACAGCCAAGTATCTGAATCAGACATAACTGCTGTATTTTATATGTTTCTCTTCGTTTATCACCTTTTCTAGTACCGTATCATTTTTCCTTGCCGCCACTCTTTTTTCAGTCGTTATTACATGTTCTTCAGCCTTCAACGAATTGTATGACATGCAGAGGCAGAGATCCAAAAAGGAATATTTTTCGAATGAAGTGGATCAGGATTTCCATTTCTACATTTCATGTATCATTGATCACTGTCTTGCATCACTTGATATTGTACCATCATCTTATTATGTCTCCAACTAAATTTCCGAGCGTGATCCATGAGAAGAAAGGAAAATTTTCCCATGGGAAACTTGATTTTTGACTCCATCTTGCGCACCATGTATTATTGTTTGCACTTGGTCGTCCAGCAATGCAATGCTTGTCTAGATTTTCGCATTTTTTGACTAAAATTCGGAAACTTGGAGACCTAATATTCCGGGCCTTGTAGAGCTGCCACCACTTTGAACTGCAGTGCCGCGCTGCCCTTACAACGCGTTGAGCTGGGCCTGCTGAGGCGCCTCTCAGACCGACCTGAAGTGACGTTCATGGCGGTTTGGCTCGCGAATTTTCGCCATCGTGCGCGACGTGGACAATCTGTGTCTCGTGCACAAGTTTATGGGAATGTGACGTGAAGTTGACTTTTCTGACCCCCGTTTGTGCGTTTCGTTTTTTTACGTTCGTATAACGGCTGCCAGTCTTGGGAGAGTGCAGAAGTTTAATTAGATATTAAGGTCCTACTGGAGTTTCAGTAACGGTATTTTTCTAATGTAAGTTCTATTTAAAAAATGGTATCAATGATCCCTTGTTGCCGGTGGTATCAACCTCGGATACACTGATTCTAGGTTAACTGATACGCTTAAGTAGAGACGAAAAATCTTTATTGAATGACACGTCAAAATAAACGGTTGCACGCTTATAACTAAATATGCGAGTACAAAGTCAATGTTTTCATGCTACTTTGGGTTTCAAGGCGAACGTTTACAGTAGAATTATATGTTTACTTGGCCTGCCATCATCTTTTACCCTCGCACGAAATACTGCTCATTTGATATCCTACTGGTTAATAACCGCTTGAAATAAACATGAAAAGTACTCAAAGGTGGAATTTAATGTGCAGGTATTACGCGAGAACAGTATTTCGGAAAAATGTTCTGCAAAATTTGGGATTGGGCTTTGTTCAGCCATGCAGTGGAAGAGTTCATCGATCTCGATGACGCGAGATTACCGTGGCCCAACGCTTATTGGGGCTGCAGCGCGCTCTTATCTAGGCCGTAATTAGTAACGGTCAAGTTTTCGCGGAGTGTGCGTTAGTCTGAATGATTCTTTTACTTTTGTAAAGAAGTATAGTTGAGGAATCTCACAGCTGTAACCCCACTTAAGGCCGGCAAATAGATGCGGAATAGGTCCGATGGAGTGAGCGGCAGCACAATTGCGGATACCTCCGACCTTCTTTAAACTAGGCGCAGAATGAACGTGCCATTTTTGTGTGCATTTGAATTCTCAGATGAGCAAGAAATGTTCCAACCTTAACAATATCGGCGGTCTTTTCTTGTCGTAAAGCCAGTTTCTACGTCTTGCTGTTCTCTAATTAAATTTTTTTCTAATTTACGTCCGTATTTCTGTCCTGGGTAATAGTCTTTTTTTATATAATCGATCGCTATCTGTTACGTTTTAGATTTTTTGATTGTGTACTCTTTTTCCAACGAGTTAGACTTTCATGCAACTGCTCATAATTATTGCTCTTGCTGGCATTACTTTTTTATCATTGTTCATATTCGGAATTATTACCTCAAGTGTCCAAAAAAAAAAACACGCTGTACATAAACGGGTTAAGGTTCCCAGGAATAACAGTCTGATGATAACTTGTGATAAAATTACAAATCCCTGATTCATCATCTCTTAGAGTGAACAATAACGCGTTAATTTCTCTAAGGCTAGCCAAAACATTTTCTTACTTGCTATTTGTGTTTCCAGGAGCGAAGTGGCAGCACCACAGAAACCAGCATCCAAAGTGCGAGTGAGTTTCTTCGAGAGCGACCACCCTCAAGTGGTGGCTTCTCCTGAGCCCTCGGAGCCCGACTCCCCTTGTTCCACCCTCCTTCGCGACTACATCCCCTCGTCCTCCTCTTCCGCCATGGCCTCCTCTCCCGGCCTCCACGTGGCCCTCGATAGACAACTAAGGTGCGTCTGGCTTCTTTTCATTTTTGTCTCTGGCTTTTGTGACCATGGATGTGCAAACGCAACCTTTGTCTTTCTTAGGTTTCCATGCATTTTATTTAATGCACGTTTGTAGAGTGTAGATTTAAATGATGTCCTTAATAGACTGCTAAAGTGAAGTTGCCTTTATTGCATTTCACAAGCTTCTCTCTAATGAACTGAAGGGTTTAGCCATCACCCTGTACAGGTAACTGATATTAGGTTGTTCTTCTGTTTCTTGTAGTATATTGTCTCATTTGTGAAGTAAATAGCAATAATATAGACGGTACGTCGTCACGGCGGGTGATTTAAGGGTAGTCTGGTATTTTTATTTGAATTTTTTTATCGACAATTTTTTCGCCACGGTCTTCTAGAGTTGGAAGCTAGTGTCGTATCCTCTCATCAACTAATTACTTCAATGTTTCCTTCTACAAATTGTCTACAGACTGAACATCTTCATTTCTAGTCGTCCATATCCAGCAAATAACCCATTACTATTGGAAAGCCTTTTTTCCTACTCGAGTAATTTCATCTCCTTAATTAACAGTTTTGTTCTAGTGTTTTTATTATTTCCACTGGTGCAAAAATGATGACTTTGTTTAGATTGATAAAATACATGCGTAGCATCAGTTGAAGCTGCATTCGGGCTTATGGCTTGCGGATGTTGGTAGTGTTTTAGAAAATGATGAGTGACAAATTTCAGTACTTATTGATACAATACCGAGTTTTCCATTTGCTCACTGAGCCGCTCATGAAGTTTTCCTTTCATTTCATGCTCAATCGTTCCGAGTGAAAATAATTTGTTTCGTGTTCTGGTGCAAATGAATGCCTTGTTTAGCAGGTTTAGAATGCCGTAGCTGCACCATTGATAAATTTTACCCTTTCTTGCACGAGTCTGCCCGGCCCACGAGGCCTGACCGGTGTTTCATTATTCTGCCACAGCATCACGCCCACTTCCTGTGCCTGATTACTTTCTCGTCAAAAAACATTGTACCAGCGGGCCTTGAAAAAAACAGCTTTTGTTTTTGTAACGCGGAAAACTGCAGTCACGTTTGCTTTCGGACCAGCAACAGCACCCGCTGTACGCAGAGCAGCTGCAGACTATGCTTCATCTCAGTTCCCTTGTTTGAAAAAAGACCTCACTTGGTCAAGACCGCCACGGGGCTGTCTCTTAAATGACGACCCAGGTTAATTTTTATGGCGTGAGAGTGAAGACTTGAAATTGAGTTTTTAACGACCAAGTTGGGTCGTAAATTAATTCATTTGGGTCTCAAATGAATTTATTTTTTGTCTAGTGTTCTTGTATCATATGATTGAGATGTTACAAGCAGTTACCTATGAGTGATTTGCCTATTTTCTGGTACAACGTTTATGTTTTGACAGTTATTGAATGTTTTAAGTCTTTTTTTTGTGCGCTATTCAGAAGATATAGCTGCTTCATTGTTGACAAAAAGAGAATTTAATGGTGTACCAATAGCCAAAGATCTGTGCAGCGTTAGTTGGTGGAAAGAGTGCGGCAGTCGAGTGGTGTAAAGGGGCCCGTTATGTCGTCAACCTTCGTGAAACGAACCTCCTGGCGAAATGTGTACACTCAACTTGTGTATCCAGCGCAGCACTGCTGAACGCTGTGCGTTTGACGCCCAAATCCTCTAATTCAGGATGGTCTTACTAGCTCGAGTACTGAGATTCGTACTTGTGAATGAGTACGTTAGTAGGGTTTGTGAATTATGCTGCACATTCATTTTTCATTATTTTTAATGATCATTTCAAGTGTGGGCTTTCTGTTTAGCAATTTTGCGTGTAGTCAAAAAATTAGCATATTAAGTCTTCGTCAAAAAACGGTATTATTTCCAATAAATATTCTATATACAGCAACTGAGGAACCGTATTGTATAAGTGAAGGAACATACTCACATGTTTTTCCTTCTCGAACTGGTTTTGCTTACGAAGAATTTGTCAAAGTATTTGAAGTATGTATTTTGGAAACGCTACTTGTAACAGGGAGAAGGAAATTGAAATTCATTATAAATGTCACGAGTCTTGGAGTGGCGAGTCGTTCTCACTGAAGTAATGATTTTTTGAAGTTCATATTCTGTACGTTTTGTTCTTAAAACTTGCATGTGTGTAGCACGCCTGTACATTTTCGGTCCAGAGGATGACGTCTTCGCCGTGACCTCGTTCAGGCGATCACCTTGGGTTACGCGGCGGATATCAGGAGGGATTTGAACAGGGGCCTTCGAGGACTAAATGAGTTGTTGTTATTGGGCATCCAGTGACTGACCCACTGAGACCTATCGTCTTCTTTGGTCAAATTACTCCTCAGTAAGACCTATCGTCCTCTTAGATCGAATTACTCACGGAGATTTGTCATCTTAGATCGAATTACCCTTCACTAAGATCTATCGTCTTTTTAGATCGAAACCCCTCAGTAAGATCTATCGTCTTTTTAGATCGAATTGCTCACTGAGATCTATCTTTATGATTGTATTATCCATCGAGATGTAAAGTCTGTTAGATTTGAAGACGATACATCTTAGATCGAATTACCCACTGAACTGTATCATGTTCTTATATCGAACTACCCACCGAGATCTATCGTCTCGCCAGATCGTATCAGCCATTAAGATATATCGTCGTTTGAGTCAAATGGTCGACTTAGATCGTATCACCCATTGTGATCGCATCGTTCACTACGATTTATCATTTGCTTAGATCGAATTGCCTACTTACATATGCCGTCTCGTAGATCGCATCAAGATCTATCCTCACCTTGAGTCTAATTGCTCACCGAAATTTACAGCCTCGAGTGATTGTGTAGTCCACCGAGCGTTCCGGTTCCTTTTGATTCTGTCGACTCGTGCTGTGGCATCCCTCTTGCAGGTACTTCGTCCGTTAGAATTCTGCCGCTCCCTGAGCCGTCATTTTGCATGCTTCTCTTCTCACGGGAAAGTGGAGCTGTGTCCTGGCGGCCCGCGGGCTGTGGTAATGTTGTCATTCTTAGGGAGTTTTCTATTCAGAATTTTTGCTTAATTTTTCACCCTCTCGATTGCCACGGTTTGAGGCGGGTGGGTTCCGTAAACTTCTTGAGAACTGTGCACGCATTTCCAGGACACACTGGTGTGGCCCCACTTATTAATTTCATTACTCATTGGGTGTTTCAATCGAAGCTTTCTGTTGGTGGCGTGTCATTATCGATTACTTATTGGCGTGGCGAGTAAGAGAACACCGACACATTTCCACGACCTGCACTGCATGCAGGTTTATCATGCGAGATCCCCTCTAGCCTCCTGCTGTTAAGCCCATGAAATATGTTGTGTGAATGAAACATGGTCGCTAGTCTTTCGAAATATTTTAGACTCGTTAAATTTGTAATAATTACTTAAGAACAATATAATCTAATTCCATGGTTTGGCAATACCCCCTCGAAAATAGTAATTTGATTTGTTTGAAGAAATTTAGCGTTTATCGTGCAGTACTCGTGTTCTTGTTATTATGGCTAGTGTATGTGAGTAGACAGAAAGTAAACTGGATACTAGACTTGGATCGTTGTTTATAAACTAATAGAGGCATCAAACAGTAATTACTTTATTCTTAATATCTATTTACAGCGTACGTGATATTATGTGATATACAGTAATGAATTTTACATTTGTTTCTTCGTAAATAAACGTTTCCGTAGTGCTTATCAGATCACAATAAGAAATTTAAAGCTCAGGTTAAGGTTTTGAAGTGTTTCCACGTGGTCTTCAGTGTGAACGACAAATGAATTTTTCAATTTTCACGCGACGTAAATTAGCGGTAGGAAATCCGTGGTTGCATGTGTCGCGTGAATCTGTTGATGGATAAGAGTGCAGCCGCAGGTCCTCCAGCGCAGTTCAGTCAATAGCTGTGACCGGCCTTAGTGCCACACGGGCTGTCGTCGGTAAAGGTTGCGTTGTGTGTGTTCTTCTGTGTCTCTGTCCACACCCTTTAACCTTTGCGTATAAGAGTGCCGCGAACAAAGCGTCGAAATGAGGTGTTTGTTGCGTGGACGCTGCCATTCGAACGCCGTTAACCTGTTTGCGCTGTGTTTGCGTTGGAGCGTTCAGTGGTGCGGTGGGCCTGGGTTCCTGGGTGTTATTCTGCCCTCAGGGCCGCGGCGCCATATCTCTCCAGAGGATCTGAACATACTTTCTGCATTTCAACGGAGGATATGTTCTATCAGAGTGTTGTGGAAGCGGTTGTCAAATCAAAGTGTTTCAGAGACAAAGAGCAGCCTTGAACATTCATCCTTGCTTTGATGCAATACGAGTAGAAAGGAAGACCTATCTTCAGTGCCAAGCTTATGATGTTCAACCAACAATATTGAAAAATTGAGCAATATTATTCATTTTCGATACGTACCTTGAAGCTCTACACGCCGCCCTACAATATTTCTGGACAAAGTAAATGTTTCAGTTAATTCATTGCGCTGTTGAAGTCTCTACGACGACGTACAGGCTGTGCCACTTGATGATGCCATTCAAACGAGACATTTAACCATAAGTAGTCATGCTGAATAATCAGTCAGAAGAGAGTGTGCGTTTCCCGGTCTTCCCTGCCCTATCCCAACCTCACTGCTCAGACTAGGGTATAAATAACACCGCTACTGCCTGTGTTCTTTCATTTTATTTTGTTCTGCATCTCGGTTGCTTTATTCTTTGCTTTTCTAGAGTGTCGTCCTAAGTCTTCGGTGTTACTCGTTTATGACTTCCCCTTTATCGTCAAATTTCGTTTATGTGTTTGGCTGAAATCTGGTTTCTTCCTCGGATGTGTTTTTGTTTTCGTTGCTTTTTGTTCCGGGTGAATTCAGAAAAGAATTTGATACTAGTTTTAATTAATGTGTGTTCATATTTATTTGTTTACTTATTCTTCGCGTTACTTTGGTTTTTGCGTTAGTTTCGTCTTCTGTCCTTCATATCCCCGAAGCGCATTTGACGAAAGTGTAAATTCATTTGGTTGTTTCGTTCTCTTCTGGCCCTTTAGAGATGAACCTCTTTCCCTCACCATGGATTAGGCACGTTCGCGGAATCGATTTTCAAGTTCACTTAGTACGAGCATGTAGGTCGTGAGATACCTGTTTCTTAACAGTATTTTTTTTTCATCATCCTCGTCTTTTATTTCGAATCCCCTCAGTGGGCAAAGGATAGGCTATTGGGAATAGGATGAGGTTGGTTAATTTAGTTTATTCTATATTATGGAATTGAAGTGTCTAGGAAAACACTGTTAGGTTGCCTTCGCTTTAGCTATGCCTTCGGGACTTTATCTTTCGTTCCTAATTTGCATCTTTCTATTTTGATGCCATCTTCGCAGGTTATTCTTCATATTTTCTTTTTCAACCTCATCAACTTGATGATTTATGCGCATGGAATCCTGTGTAGAAACACACCTATGCATAGGCACCACGTTCCTTACAGTCCAGAATATATGATCCCTTTTTTTCACTCTCTTGAGGTCGTCTTTGATGTGGCGAGGGGGCCTTAAACTATTGACTAATAATAATTTTATTTCGGGTTTTCATACATCAGGATCCTGTGCGATAATGTAACTGAATCAGATTTTTTATTCAAGATTTTGCCATTTCGTTTGATGATTAAATAATTTCGAGTGAGTGAACTCGTCGTATAGGCGTTGAGGCAAATGAATATCAGTTGCACCTCAGTTCAGGAATTTCCCGCTGTTATATAAAATTTTCGAAACTGCAAAAGAGTTGCTATAACAAACATAAGTTTGAATATACGTGTTTTTATACTTCGCTCTAAAATATTTTTGTCTACATGATTATTTATCACATTATTTTCTTAAAGCTGGAAGCTGACAGGATATGTGTAATCAATCAAGAGTGAAAATTCATTCTTTGAGTATTGTTGTTTTACCGTACTTTTTATCATTCGCTTGAAAATATTCCCGGTTCCAAACTAACAGAGATACTTAAATACTGGTAGCATCATCCGTAGACTTAATCGATTTTAAGTCGTGCTCCAATTCTTTGTGCACATATCTTCATATGCAGTGTGGTTAGCAGTTTTCGGTTTATTAAATACTTTTAAATGTATTCAATAATTTAAACTTCTGTCAAGGTTATTTTAAACTTATCACAATAAAAACATTTTTCAGCTGAGTGTGATAAGTTTCCTCCTTCATTAAATGGTACTTTTTATACTCTATACGTACTGCTTCGTGCATTAGTTTCATTTCCCTCGTGCGCTGAGAAGTGCATTGAACACCTGAAATTGTATTGAGCTAATGGTATAATTTTGTCCGGCAAATTGATTTTTCAGTCTTTTTTTATTTAGTATAATTAACTTAAATTATATCAAGTTCTCACGTGACCTCATTCGAATCGGGTTCCATTAAAAGCGTGGTTGCGCTACGTTAGTAAAGGAGAGATTATTCAGAGCAGAGATTTAAAGGATAAAATTCTGCTTCATAGACCAATTTAAAGTTAGTTTTCGTGTCTACATTTCAGAGAAAATGATTTACTCATTTAATCTGTCGTGCATCTCCTGTATCATTTCCAATTTAACACAATTGTAGTATTTCTCATAGGATGAAAAAATTCTTTGCAGAATTTTGTAAAAGACTTCCAAATTTATTGTCCACGCACGTAGTTTTGTAAATTAGGAGTAATTTCAGAAATCATCTTTATTTAGTTTCATTAATATTTCATTTCCATTCTAAAATATTCACTTCATATCCACCGGTAACAAAAGTGCCTGATATTTCACCTTTTCCACGAACCTTCAGTCCTAACAAAGCTATTTATACACTCGCACTTTGAAGAAGTTCGCCTCGTCACCTTTGGCATTTGAGGGAGGGTTCGGCCCCGGGTCATTGCGATAGCTATTGCTTTCTCAGGGCTCCTTCTGGCCTTGATAACACGTTCCCACCGCTCGTTGTCCTCGACGGTCGCATGTCAGCACCGAGCTTTGGGCTAAAGCAACTTTTATTCCGAATAGGGGCTCATTTTCTCCTATATTTTTAGATTTTTTTGATTCAGTAGCCTTAACTTTCATCATGAAGTAGGGATTTCCAAGCTTTTGTAATTTTTATTCTCCCATTGATGTTTTTCTCTCGTTTTCGCCTACTTGATATCCTAGTCTTTCATTGTAAATATTGAAGAATTTTGTCTCACATCAGTCGATGATGTCCTCATTTTGTGAATGTATTTTTGTTTACACGATTCTTGCAAATTCATAATTTAGCTTAAGAAGTTAAGCATATTGGATAGGACGGATGAACTGAAGACGGAACATTATTCATTAAAAAATCATGCATAATACCCCTGGGAGTACATAACTGTTTCTACAGACACGTCAATTGCCTCCTGTTCATCATAACCTCCGGTACCTTATCCAAAATGTGGGATCCTATAATCTTTTTATTTTTGGAGAACTAGTTCCTGACTCGGAGGATAACATTAGTTAATTGCGCAGTTAAACTTGAAAAATAAATCAGGTGCGTACTTAATAAAGCGAAATAATGATATTTTAGATATGAATGAAATGGAAGTTTCGTTCAGATAGGGAAAATGGAATATTTACAGCATACATTTTCCTGGTATCGCTTTGGTTTCTTACATAGAAAGATATATTCCAAATCTGTTTATCTTGAGATATGCAATCACACCGCTTCAAACGCTAATTATGGAATTCCGCACCAGTTAATCACGCGCACCATGAACAGCGTCGCTTCTATTTGAACCGATCTCACATTCAACGCTTTCAACAAAGGCAGTAATTTCGTTTTAGATGAAAACTTGCGGTACACTTGCCCTCACCAAGAGCTCACTAACTCTGACGTTAGACCAGCGTACCGCGCCCGCACTTACTCATATAGCCTGTCCCTTTTAATCCCGCCCGAGTGAGTGCCCTGCTTGGGTTGCGGCGCTGCTGGACCCTTGCCAGCTCTTACTGCCGCTAGACCTGAGCCTCGTAACGGCATGTTTATTGTTACACAACGACAACGGCAGGTTTTAGGCATCGAAGAAGCCTGTCGCTCCACTCGAAAAATGAAAGAAGCTGAAATATCTAAAGGCTCTGTGAGGATTCTTGTTTGTTTTCGGTAATAGAAAGGAGACTTAAGACCAAATTTTAAAACTGTCGTAAGATATCTTATTCGTTTTTCATTAAGAACTCGATGTTGGAGAACTTTTATAGTTTTTTGAGCTATTAATTGAATAGTTAGGGTTCAATAAATATTTATATTTTTTGGTCATTTGAAAATTTATGAACGAAGCAGTAAACTAAGGGAGTGACGCAGACACCATCTTTTCTGACCTGTCAGTTGACTCCTTTATGTACAGTAAGAATATAGGTGTTCACAAAAGTAAACGCGTCAAATTATGATGGAAGCCTTTTATTTCTAATCGTTTTTCGCTGGATGCTAATTTTTAATCGTTATTGTTTTGTACACTTTTCTCGATGGGAGGCGTTGAAGTTGTTTTTAGTCATCATAATTCTATAAAAAGGACAGTGGGTATGGTGCCAAAGCATAATACTTTCTACAAGAATAATAAGTAATGATCGAAAAGTAAAGATTCTTGGAGACGATTCTCGTGCCTGCATTGTTCGTACATTATCACTGTTTCATTCTATATAGGTACATAGATCACATGTTCAACTCTATGTTCATGGTTTATAGGCTATCTTTCATAGGGTTTAATTTTATCGTGTACGATGAAATATTTCATGAATTGTACATTAAATTAAGTTTTTGATTATTTTTATCACATCGCAGGAGAACAATCGGCTACTATATTAAAATTCAAAGTCTGCAGTATCAAAGTGATTTGCATTTTTATTACATCACCGTATTCTTATTAACTGAAAATGAGATTTGCTAAAAAAACGTGTCACTTCCATCGAAATAAATAATCTCCCTCATTTAAGCAACACAAGTTTGTTCAGTACACTTGTTAACAAAACACCGGGAATATAGTTTTTTTGTAAGCATCACATGATTCAAATCTATTGAAGTTTTAAAGTATCATAACTCAAATTTAAACTATCGCTGTTCAATTTTGATAAATTCTTGAGAAGTCCAATTTCTCTTTCCCATTTTGTAGCCTAACGTCCAACTGTAATTTTAAAGTTACATCAAGTATGCACAAAGAATCGCATGTTTTAGATGATGTTTTTCTAAAGGTGCCAATTACTTCACGCTGAGCTAAAGGCTAATGAATTAAGAATCATAAGTATTAAAATCTCAACTTGACCTCCTCACTTATTTTACAGTCAGTAGTCGTGCTCATCGAAAACCCGAGTGGTTCTATGCATCGTATGTGACTGATTTCCGATTAAAGTTTTTTTTATTGAATATTAAGTAGTAAAACTTCATACTTTTAATTTCGGCTTTCGCTAATCAAACGTTTTTCCCTTGTTTATGCTATTTATTTTCACCACCTTTTCTTATGATGGAAACATTTCCCGCCGCATTGAATTATATTTTGAAGTTTTTCGTACTACATTAAGAATTTCCTAGTCATGTGCAATCGTTTCAGTTGCAGCAGAATGTTTTACAATCTACAGTGCATGCAGAAGCATAAGCTAAAATCCATTGAAAACTTTGACGTAACACACGGTCTAATGTCGAGTTTAGGGAGTGTGTAGTCGTAATGCAGCGGTCAGTGAGCTACCAGCCTTCTCATGGTGGACTACTTTATTATGCCTTCCCCGACCTCGGCTCTCGGTCTCGGTGAGTTACGTACTTACTGTTGGGGCATTTCTTGATAGATTCTGGGAAATCGGCCCCTTGCGAAACTTTCTTGGAAGTTACGTCCTTCTGAACCCTTGCTGGGCAAAACGGTGTTTTGAAGCAATTGATTGAGAGACCTCTGAATTGATGAGATTACGGCGAAGTTTTGAATAATGTTATGTTTTAGATCTTCACATTTTTAATTTAATGTTACTTAAAGGTTTTACTTGTGTCCAGGAAGATATTTTCTGATGTGAATTTTGAATCCGTCTCGTAAAACAAATTGTAGGCCTTCTTTTTAGTGAAAACTGTATCTGAAAACTGTAACATTCACGAACTTCAAAGCGACAAGTCATACTAGGTACGACTTAAATAATTTTAAGTTGTTCGAACGCTCGGTAACCATATCGTTATACGAACTGTTTTATTTGGCCAACGACACCGGTAACAAAACTTATTCGGTGGATATCGTTTATGATTTAGAAATAGTTTCAAAAAGAGAGGTGCTTTTTTAATAATCTTGGAAACGGTCTAATCACTTTTCTTTCCAACTGTGTTGTTCCTAGGTAGGAGGTATGATGTTTCTGAGCAGTATTTTCTCACGTCTTATCTTAAGATAATATTTATATGCCGAGTTACTTATTCGGTGAGAAATTGAAAATGGTTTTAGCGCAAATCAATATTTAGTACCAGTGTTTTCGTAGATCGGGATATCGAGTCTGTTCATGGGACCGATGTGATATTCAAGCACCCTAACACGAATATTTTTGTACCAGTCCAATCACTCCAACTCACAACACTAGGATTCGTGCTGATTCATCTCAGGAAATATAACTGCCTGAATTAGAGAAATTTAATTTGGTGAATATATTTACCTAATCATAGCTCTTCGTATCTTTATGATTTACTCTCGGGGAGCCTAGGATGGGCCATAGGCAATAGGGTTAACTTAGCTCGGTTTTTCTATGTATGCCATGTGGACCGTCGTCCCCAGTCGGACATTGGTAGGTTGCCCTGGTCATAGATAGGCCTTTGGTGCGTCTGTCTTTCGTGCCCACCCTGCTTCGTCTCATTTTATGCCTTCTTAGCTAACCATTTAATGAATAGCTGTTTAGCTTAGCTGCTTCAATGGCAGTGCAATTCAGCTATGCATCCAAGGGTATATTCAAACTAGTGAAAATTTATTGTCAACTCTAAGGCTTGTACTTCATTTGCCGTATTGCTTTAGCCATGGCAAGTTCTCAGACAACCAAAATCAAAATCCTTACAAATAATAATTTAGAACTAACAAATGGCTGTTGTAAGATGCAATTGAGAAGTCAATTGAAATATTTCGTCGTTCGAGCGATTGATCTCATTGTCGTTGCAGGAGTTATTTTGAGTAGCACTTAAAATGTATGTACTTTTCAGGTCTCGAAGCTTTTGTGCTGAAATTGAATCTATTGCAATGCAGGAATGGAGTTTGCTTTGACGTTAGAACTTGGCAAACTATTGAATGGCTCTAGATAAGTGATCTCTGGACAGATACAGTTTAGCTAAAGGGTTAAGAGGAGTTAATTCGAAGTTTGAAGTCAATAATAAATTTGTGCTAGAGGCTCAAAGAATTTCATGCTTAGGTCTGACGCACTTTGGTGCTGAAGTTTTAAAGACTGCTGGAGTAGGACACGTAACTCTTGATAGTGTGGCGAACTTATTAGCGAAGCGTGAAAAACGTATATTAACTAAAATACGTGCGCATTGCAGTGCGAAATACTTGTGCATAGCTGTGTGACATATTTATAAAAAAGGTATGTAGTTTTTATTTGGTGAAATTCTATTGACTTCAGTACTAAAATATACGCGCTATCTGCGTATTGACGCTAGCGTTATTTGTGTCCTGGAGTCCAGATTGTTTTTGTACTGAGTTGGAGTCTAGGCTGTTTGTGCATTGTAGTCTGTAATCATTTATACGCCCTACAGCCATTAACATTTCGTACGGTAATCTATAATTCTTGCCGCACGTATCTTTTCGTTTTATTATCGGTGAATTCCATTGTCTTTAAATCTAATGTCAATTTCTCTAAAAGTTTTTGATTCCTTTGCTACAGATTCTATGGTTTTTCTCCTCTTAACGTTCCTCTCCTAATCGCGTTGTGTTGCCGACAGTAGCGAGAGCGGGCGCGACAACCCCTTCCGTCCGGACGGCGATATCTCCAAAGAAGCGGACGAGATCGTTCAACGCATCAAGACTGGGCAGCCCCTGCTGAACGGAGGCCATCCCGCGTCTCCAAACGCCGATACCTTATCCTCCCCGCCTCTTGGGTCCCCTGAAGCGTCCAGCCCTAGCCCCAGTCACAGCCCTGTAGCTGAGCCTGAGATTTCCAAGACTGACTCTGCCAACGCGCAACAGCAAGGTGAGCATTCGGACTACTTAAACATTCTCTAATCCGTACAGTAACTCAGTTTTGACGGGAGTATCCACACCTGACCTAATACGACACACAGCCACAGCATCTACACTTGTAGATGCTTCAATCCACTACAGTGAGTGATTCTTATGTCTGAGAAGAGTCTGTTTCGGAGCATAATAGTTTCCGTAAACCGGGGCGATGTATGCTCCCAAAAAATATTTCCGTCGTTTCTTACGAAAAAATACGTTGGTTAAGGGTACAATTTTCTAGTATAACTATCCATTGAAAAGGAAATTTTTAAATTTTTAATTCAAACAGCATTACAAAAGCTTCAACAACAGTCAATTAGTGACCTAGAAACAACAGTAAACCTAGTTAAGCTGTTTAACGTAGGCGTTCTGAAATTCGTTAGTGGAAAAATAGAAATCGGCCAAAGCTCGCCTTACAACGACCACAGTTCAAGAGTGTAGAAGCTGGGACTAAAGACTTTGCTCATTTTGCTCAATACAGAGAATCTAAAGTGATCTGAAAAATAAGATAGAAATGCGTGCATGGTCCTTCTTTGATCGAAGACATTAAAAAATTGTATTCAGTGATGAAAATGTGCTCCTTGTCCTATAATACGACTGAACAGCGCTTAAAATTTTAAACATTCGCATTTCTTAATATCGCAATCAATTTAAAAGGCATGTAACCCCATCATGTAATTAAAAAAAATATTTTGTTGTTGGTGACTAAATTTTCCATCATTGCTCATGCATTAATAATGATCCGGAAAATTTACGTATCTTAAAAATTTCATTTTGCATTCCATCAGTCTCGACTGCAAAGAATATACATATAGCTACAAGTGTATTTCTCTTCTAAGTCCTCACTTCAACAGTTCCAAACTGATTGAGTCATATCCCCGACGTCGTGAGTATAATACTTCAGGTACGCCATTTTTCTCCAGATGACTCGCATCGCTGCAGTACATCAATTTCTACCTGCGTAGGTGTCCAAAAGCGTTGTCTACGATAATGCGTGTTTGAAACTCCTTTCATTTTTGTGGTCATCCTTGTAGATGCTAGAAGTGAAACATTTTAGTTTTCGCGATTATGTGGGTGAACAAACTGCAGAAATTAAATATTTTTTGCTAATATTCTTGAAGTTCCTTATTCGTATTCAGTAATTTAACCGGGTGGCTTACTCACCCATCATTTGAAAATTTAAAACCATTTCCTTATTTTTTATATGAATGGCGTAATTGCCATTCATATAAAATGGCGTAAAATATATTGGGTATTAATGGCGTAAAATATAAAATCAATAATGGACAAACATTTCCTTTGAAGCCAGCTGGTAGCCATTATCTGTCTGGCAGATGTATTTTACACAAAGGTCGCTTTCGTGGCTTTCCTGCTCATTACGAAGAACAAACCTGAGTGCGTATTACTCTTAAGAAAGTTAAAGAGGATATTTGGGACGGTTAAGCAGTGTCAAGCAGTCAATTTGCATACTTACTGTGCTTTTAGCGCTCGAAGATCGCAATGGGAAACTGAAGCAACTTTAAGTGCAGTTAATTGACTCAATTGACCAGGTATTACCTTTCTTTAGAGCCCGTTATACTTTCAGGTGCGCCTCCGAGCTCGCAGAACGGTACAACTACTGCTGCAGCATCCCCCTTACAGCCCAAAGCCACCCCCGCTTCTCCCTCGACTGTGGAGGTGACCCACTCTACGCTGCCGCCTTCACAGCCTGCCGCCGCCCCCCAGCACGTCGTCTTGAAGAAGAAGAACAAGTGTGGTTGCTGTGTACTGCAGTAGCCGCTGCTATGTCTCCAACACGTCATTCTAGTGATAGATTATGTGCTGTTACTGTGTCTTACAGTGGCCGCTACTGATCCATTTTTGTTTCAAAACAAAACATGAACGGCTGATATTTTTAACTGCTGCTGCCTACACATCGTTTTAGTGATAGATTATATCCAGTTATTGTGTGTTAAATTAATACTTGATTCAATGTACTAACGCTGCTACTTCTCAGCGTTTATCATAAACAGGAGAAGAAAAAATAAGAAACGCAACATAAGTGTGATTTCTCTGTATTAACTGCAATTGCACGTATGTATATCGGCAATATTTGACCGGGCTTCATGCAGAATTACATCGCTTGAAACTGCTGTGTCACATAGTTGCTGCTTACTACTAACTGTTGAAAACGGAACTCAGATGCGTAACTTGATGGTTTTGCATCTCTAAAGCTACTGCCTATGATGAATCTTTCTCAATAACGTTCCCACTTTTGGACTAGCGTCTCACGACACACTGAACGGTGGTTCAGACAGATGCCGCGCTGTAGCTATAACGAGAAAAAAGAAACCACAGCGCATTTGAAAGTGGTCCCTTCATTGACAGTGGCAAAGGTGTGTTGTGTACAGCCGCTCTGCGCTGCAGTAGCCCCTGCTACACGCTCACTCTCGTTACTTGCATGTCAAGCCAAAGACGAAACCTCCCACCGCACTCACACCAGTGGGACAAAAGGTACCCTAGCTGATGGGAGCTCATGTGTTACTCCATTCCACTACGGCCACTTCCCACACGTCACGATAAGTGTTGTTCCCCTCGGAGCTACTCTTATGTCATTTAACTTTTATTTTAAAGACATACGTTTTCGTAGCATTACAAATTTTGAAAATATAAAAAGGGGCTATTTTGGGTCTCGAAAGAATTTGATACTTTCGAATAGGGAATTCAGTTCGGACGATGAAACCATGCGCACCTAATTCACTTAGACATACTTAAGGAAATAATAGAAACTTCGGATTTAAACGCATTTTTATTCACTGTATTCACTGCATTTTTTACTCATGTTGTGATAGAGTTTGATAATTAGCCGAAGCAGTTAACTAAATATTTTAGTACTAGTTACCATGCTATGAATAAGTAACTGATCGGAAGAAAATTTGAATTCATCGTTTAGCATAATCGAATTTGCCCTTCGATGGTAGAGTTGTCAGCATTATTTGCCCTCGTACACTTTAATGTTTTCACAGAGCGTCAGATTGTATCAAACTGCTAGTTACAGCGCTGGAAATGAAGTGGAAACCTTTTATTTCCTAATCACTTGGTGGACTATCTTGCCACCACCTTCACCAATCAATAGGCAGAAACCTGGTTTGGTTTATTTTTTTGCGAGGCCATCAGGACATGAAATGAAATTAAACATACCCTTGTCGCTCCTATGTATGCTGTGGTTTTGTGCTCTATGTGCTGTGAGATTAAGGGGTTTTATCAATATGCTCATTATGTTTGGTGTTCCATGTTTCCTGGTAGGGCGCGATCGCGAGAGTATAATTTCTGACATCGGTGCTGCTGCTCTCATGTATCCTGTCCTCCCTTCATTCACCCTCGGCATTCAATGTCAAGTTGTAGGGACTTTTTATTCTATCCATATATTCTCATGTAGCGCTTCTTTACACGTATCACTTTCTTAAATATTGCTCACCAGGGTACTGTTATTGCATAACATGCGTGCGCTTTGATAGCAAATACCTTCGAAGCGCCGCTTTATATGGATCAGTTTTTTAGCCATAACTAACTATGGGTGACGCATCCTGTATTTTTTATACGAGGAACGTGGTTGAAAAACCGTAAAAATACTTCGTTGTTACTTGCTAACACGAGTTTTCCCAGGTGATGTAATTTGAAAGCACGCGAAGGTGGTTTCATCACAATTTATTGACCCCCTATGTACCTTTTCAGTATCATCTCAAGTTAATATCAACTCGTAAAGTTTGAAGAATCTACGATTGCTTCGTACGCTGATGACAAGCAAGCAAAAGGGGGGAAACCTGAAACCAACTGGAAGTTCAGCTCCAGTTTCAGTTGACTTTCGTTACGTGAATTTTAAATCCTAAAAAATTTTCAAGCGATTTTGGAGTCTTGGAGCTTTCGATGCCTGTCAAAACCTTAATTAGTACGGACAAAAGTACTGTTATTCTCAAACTTTTGCGTAGGTTTTTAGTTTATTATTTGCTACCAATCCAAACGATAATGTAATACCCAGAGTAGAAGATTACAAAATATACACATATCAAGTAAAGTAAATAGTAAGCTTCCGATTTAATTTTATTGATGCATCAGCTACTCTTAGCTGAGAGGTTTCATGTCACTGAGAATGCCAGAAGATCGACGTAAGTCGCTTCAGATGTCAAGCGTCTTGAAAGTGTAGTTATATACTGATATGATTCACACCTTCAAATCATTGCATTGCACAAGGGTGTCATTCATAAATCATATATGTTCTAATGACAGTAATCATCAAAGTTCAAAAGATATTATTTTGGTAGTAACGGTGGAAATTCTACGTTTTCGAGGAGGTGCAGCTGATGCTTAAATTTCGTTGAAGCAGATTTACATGCGAAACCTTAAACATCACGCTAGTCGTTTCTGAGCTCCTGAACATGTTATTCTCATGCTCTGTTTATTATATTAATTATTCATCACCGCTACACGAGATGTTCTTGCCTAATTTGAATTTGTTATTGAGCCTTGCAATTAGTAGGTGAGCATGAAATGCCTTTTTTTTACTTAGTTCTCACCTCAATGGCAAATCAGAGGAGTATTGGACAACCCCACTCTACCGAAACTTGATATAAGCATTGAATAATAAAATTCTGATCACCACACGTAGAAATAACTTAATTTATATATTCGTACATCCGATCATTCATGTATTCGTAATAGCTTGCAGCATCGATATCTGTACACACCCACTGTCATTCTGCACACCATCAGTCTGCTTGAGACGATGTCCAAAAACAAATTGCTGTCGACCTGTTGTAAAATGTTTTAATGTATTTCTCGGATTACTTATGATTCATGATTGTTATGGTTTACATTTGGTCCTTTTTATTCTTTGAATTTGCTCCTTGTCATGAATTTAAAGCTATTATGAAACTTTTAATAGGGTTCGAAACATTAGAAATTTCGAATGCATTTTATTCGTTTACGATAAAATATTGTGTATTGTATATAGTTTTGGCATGAATAAAATGAACAAAGGTAAAACATTGTTACCAAAATAAAACGTTAATTCTACAGATGATTTCCTGTCAATTTTGAGTTAAAAATTAGTTTAAAAATTATCGGTTTTGAACGTTGAATTCACTAATGGCTTGTAATAATTAATTTATGTATTTTATTCACGCTGGCAATTCGTCACACTATACAAATACCATTCAATTTATCGATGAAAGAACTTAGCGTTTTTTTTCTGGATTTGGAGCTACATCGGTTGCTCCTGCTCCTCCCTTTGAAATGGAATATCCATCCTTTCCTTTTCCTCGTTTACATTATACAACTTCAAGTTTTCGCCCCTCACTCTCCATGGTTCGATTGTAATATGTTATAGGTATACATCGCTTTTATTTTCATCGCTTGGAAGTCTTATGATATTTTTTTCAGATACTGATGTTGCAATCCGCATACATGGTTTTCCCAGTCGTAAGTCACTTTTGTCATAGTACTGAAGCTGTGGTGCTACGCCAGATTTCCCGCGTCACGAGGATGCACCCAAAAAAGTAGCACGTATTGATATTGTAAAGGTCGTTGTTTGTTTGTTGTGTCCGTCGTAAGCTGTATCTGTAGGTTGTATTCTGAAGCAGTGCATCATTAATTACACTTTTCCACAGCAACTGAACCTTGTCGGTCTTTGTCGTAAGCTATGCCTCTGTGTCTTGGCCTGCATCGCAGTGCTTCTAGGTAACTTCTACTTCTGTGTAAGTGCTTCAGTGTCCATACCAGTTGCTATTTCTAATAACCATCCTAGAGGTTTTTGTTTCCAGTATAACTGTGTTGATATTATTTATTTAACATCTGCTCTGATAGATGTTTCGTGGAGTTTAGGTAAATGCTATCTCTATCATATCTCGGAAGATTCAATACCTAGAGTATGTACGCATACAGTATTTCTTTAGCGTTTACAGAGAATTTGATCTGACATACGTGCGTATGTACTTTCTCCAAAATAATGACTGATGTCTGTAGGTAAATACTGTTCTTACGGTATTTAGGAGCTGTTGCGCCCTTCACGGCTGAGGTTATTGGCTGAGGAGGAGCAGTGGCTGTGCTGCACTTACGATCTCAAGAGTGAGAGAGTAAGCTACAAGATAGTAGCAACATAGAACGTGATATTGTTACGTATGAGCCTTTCCTTCGTATTTTTCGTAGAACTACTGCGCGTGCTCTACATGGTACACAGTCATAGATTAGAAATACAGACGGAGCTCAAGACCTAAGGTTTTCACTTCAAAGTTGAAATTGTGAGGTTGAAAACTGATAGTTTCGGTTCAGCTTTTCATTCTTGGGTTTTGCCCACACCACTAATTTGTTTAACATTGCGTCCGCTCAGGATCCTTGTTACAGCAATTCATACCCAGCTGGTCTGTACATTGACACAGTTTTAAGCTGAGAATGAAAATGAAGTTCATAATCTCTTGTCAGCAAAATGTAGACCTTGAATTATCTTCGAAAAGTTCATACTAGAGTTAAATATTTACTATTACTGAAGCAGTTATTTTCTTTCGTTTAACAGGCCTGTACAGAAGTCATCGTTGAACTGCTAATGCTCATTGTCGATTACTTCAAACAACTTACGCGAAATATCGTAGAGTTGTAAAGCAGCTATGACAATTGCTAGTTCGAATTCACAAAATGATTCTCATTCGTTATTTTCATCTATGTAAACAGGTGTATTTAAAATCTGAGCGTAACTTGGGAAAGAATGAAAAAAACGCAATTACAGGGCGATCTGTCCTCTAAATTGAACTATTTGCGTAACATTTACTTAAACGCAAAATTTTTTTTTCTGCATAATAGTGCAACCAACCACACGCATTTTATGTCCGTCAAGATTCACTTCGCGTTACCAGCTGCTTGAGCAGTAGTTCACGAACATTATTTTTAGTTGTTCGTATTCCGGTAAAGTAAAAGCCTTAAATCTGTTTGTCTGGATCTAATGCGAGGTAGGATCACAAATACCTGGTCGTAGTTTGCGTTGGTTTGGATAATTATGCAACGTAGAAACAGAAACGAGCTCTCAATGTTTCACTCCGATACAGCAAGTGCCGTGTCGCTCTATGTTCATGGCCATACTATGAAAAATGTTACATCTTCATTAAGCCTAGAGTATGTAATAAAAGCCCATGAATGTTCGTCAAACATTCGAGCACGACAAATAATTCAGTACACTGTAATTTGACGCTCTGTTACTTCTAACATCATGCTGACACGAACGTGTAGACACATAACGGAATGATGGCTTCAACCAACGAACTTAATGGACGTTCGTTATAGAAATGTTTTTTCGATTATTTTGAACTCGTACGCATAATTTTGTAATTAGATTTCTTCATATCAACTTTATTCTTTCTCATTGTACAGAAATATGTTTCTAACAGTTCATTTTTTTTTAGATTGGAATTCTTGACATTGGAAGTTCAAATATTTTTCCTTTTGAAATTATATCCTCCTATTTACTTTAATTAAAATTGGCATTAGGGTTGTCTATTATGCGTTGTTTTTGTTAAGACCGAGTGTGAAAGTTTTAAACTTTCCTTTGTCGCATTGGAAGTTTAAGTCATTTACATAACTGGTAAAACTTACACATGATCTAATTTAAACAGGCTCGCTCTCCGCAGAACATATTTCAGACTGTAGTGCCGTTCCACAATCTCTATCCTAACTGTTGTATTCGTACTCAACATATCAAGCACATCATTTGTACAGCCCGCATGTGGTTATGCATTACTTGCTCTAACAAAGGTATAACGTTATTTAAAATTTTCACCCTATCACTCCTTTAATTATGAGTAACTCCATTGGTAAAATTTAGCAATTATATCTCCTTCCTCCTTGAAAAACGTTTCGACCGTTTCAAAATTTTGCTCGTATTGATGTTCTACTACACTTTATAGAATTGGTGGTATCAAAAGTTTTCAGGAATTGAGACGTCGCTCTCATTAATAAGCCTGGTGTACTTACTGTGAGAATTCACGTTCCTTTCTTAAAAATATAGGGGTAATCCATTTTCACATGTGCATCTCAATCAAAAATATCTCCTACTAAGATTTACCTAGAATTTTCTAGCTTGTGGTTTTTCAACACTAGTTGTCTGGCATCTATCAACGCCTCTTAATATTATATCCGTCTCGTGACAGTCCGCCGTAGTCTTCGTATTATTCTTGACTATGATATTATCGCTCTGTGTATAGTGTCGGGTGTAGGTCCTTCATAAGTCAAATTAGAGGTATGTCGTCGGTCCATCTTATAGATATTGTGCCGTCAGTCCAGTGTGTGCAAACCTTCAGTCGAAACTACCTTAAAATGTTCACTGTATGAATATGTAATTCCCTACGGACGAATCCTCGTGGATGCATATTGTTAAACTAAGACTAATGAGGTTTAACATTCGCATGAGCACGTAATCCTGAAATGAATCCATATGGACGCCTATTTATGCTAAGGAGTGTTCTGACATTGTACAGCACTTAATGAATAAATATAAATGTGGATGCCTACTTATGCTACAGAGGTTTATTCTAACTAACGAAAGTGAGTGCGTGAACGGAACTTAGATTTAGAGACGACCTTGTGTGGATATGTGGTTATGCAGCCTTGAGTCAACAAATGAGTCTAGAAATGTAATTAAATATGCTAATCAGTAATAAGTTGTGACTACTAAGGAAGAGCGCGTGAGTGCTAGAAGTATTGGGTGCCTTTTGCTTACGTAGGTCACAATTTTAAGACACGTGACTCACTAGTTTGGCTAACCTCAATTTTTAAACTAGCATTACTATTGTTTTATAATTTTATTAACTTTGACTTAGAGTCCGCGTTACTCCACTTATGTTTACTTCCTATCTTAAAACTAACATTTTTGATTCGTTGGTGTCGCTTGAAACTGAATCAGCGAATTCATTTATTTCAAGTCAATCGTGCATTTTTCACAAGCATACGTTACAAATTTCAGGAAGACCTGTTCAGAACACATGAGTAGAATTGGTAATAAAAATCACAAATTAGAACAAAATTATCTAACGACTCAGACGAATGCGAGGTTGAAGTTAATTGACGAATAGTTGATTTGACAGTTCATCCATGCATCAGAACTATACATACCTAAATTGTGATGAACGTATTCAATTGAACTTATTTTGAAAACTTTAAAATTTAATCAATTTTATGTTATTTATATAACCTCGGGAGTCAAATTCGTCCAGCAAATTTTAAAATTTATATTTCGTTGAAGTTATGTGTTTTTCCTAAATTTGATTCATGAGTAGTTCATTGTCATTTGCCTGTTGTTAAATAAGTCTTTTTTTAACGTGCACTTATCAAGGCCTTTGATTAAATATCGGAGCACGTTAAACCCAATATCAGGACTTTATCAGCGCTGAAGAGACTTTCATCATTTTCTTGTAATTGATTTAGAACTGCAGCGCTTTAAATTTTCAATTTACCTTTAAGAGTGTCGGTCATATTTTCTTGAAATGCATTTTAAGTGTGTATAGAATTTTATTATTTGGCGAATTATAATACTTCTTATGACAATTTCGATTCCCTCACATTCTTAAGAGAAGCTACGGTGCTAGCGTCTGTTTCCGTTCTTTATTGACTTTCAGTATTGAAAGGTTAGATTAAGAATTACTTTTAGTTGTCTTCCTATACTTTTTCTATGTTCACTATTCACTATATGAGAGACTAACTTTCTTATAAGCGAGTGATATGCGCCGCCCCTGCATGTGTGATATGCGGATGAAGAAAGCCAACTGTTACAGGACGAAAAGGAAAAGAATTTGAGGCCTTAAGAATGACTGCTTCCTTGACCGTGGCGATCCAACTCCTCTGTGCGTGATACTAACACAAGCTTAATGTTAGACTGGCACCAGGTGCCGACTTTGTTAAGGTCTTCGCCGTGTTATTTTAGTGCTTTATGTATTGTGTGAATGAGAGTTGGTTTCTGAAATGAAATGGATTACTCGGTTCCGTTACGCTGAGCAATAACGAGGTATTTCTTCAGTGGAATAATAGGAAATGGCTTCTTATGTAAATAATGAACTTTACGTTAAGCTTGTGTTATTGCGTAAAATTAAATAATTTACTGAAATTATTCATTTTGAAATTCGGTAAAGTTTAGCGAAGCAAAACTTTCTTAAGTTGATACTAACGTTTCATTTTTTTGCTGAACTAGCTCTTTCAATTCAAAGCAGAACTGCCCACCTCTTCCCTCTAAAGAATTCTGGTGATGCGAGATATACTTTCTCATAAAGCTTTGAGTACATATTACTCGCATGTAATTTTGTTCTTACATATCGATTATAAATGAACCACAAAATTTTTTGGATTGCAACTAGAGAAGTGTGAGTGATTACTTACAATCTGAGAACGAACGATACATAGGAAATGGCCAAACTGCTAGGATTTAGAGGTGCGTGCCAATTCAATGATACTAAACAGGAGTTAAGTTTTGAACAAGAACCAATCCAATGTTTTATGATCGAATGTCAGGTATTATGCTACATTTGTCGGTAGTCGGTGACATGCTGCGGGGAAGATCTTAGTTCTGTAGAGAATTGTTGTGTAACTATTGTTTATGAGATTACAATAACACACGTAATGAAATTATTGACTGCTGATGGATTGCTCGGGGAATTGTAGATCTTAGAGTTACTTGCTTCTGGAACTTGTGGTCGAGAATCTTGAAGGGAATGAAGTTGTCAATTTTAGAATCCTTTTGAACTGAAACCGGGAGTCACACTTTTCGAACTTCAATCCTACTAGGGTGTACAATCAGCGAAAAAATTAACAGTAAAATTTCGTATTAAAATAAACGACAATCTTTGGCCCCAATAAGTGAGTGCCTGATTTTGATTGTCGAGTTTCACAATCACTGGGAGTTTGAAACTAAATGGCAAAACTAACGTTAGGGGGACTTTATGTTTCGCTTACACCATAACCTGTTACTCAATTTTATGATATTTCGCTAGTGCAAACTATTCTTTTTGATATTTCGAATCCTCAGTAGATTAAATTTTTGTTACATTACTCGAGATCGTATTTAGTTTTGGTTCTTCTTCGATAAGACATTCTTCAGAAGATTTGCTAATTTTTATATTAGTTTCCGACTATTGTTCGAAAATGGGACAAATATTGTCGTAGGGTGGCTTTTTAAGGTGTAAAACTTGTATTTCAGTAGTATAGAATTTACCTCGTGTGACACGCTTCTTCGTCACAATTTAGTCTTGTATATGTAACATAAACATGTGTTTGAAGTTGAATCTCTTTCTAGTGCTGGCTCATGCGATTTCCAAGGGTTCCAATACAGGTGTTGGCAATGACTGACGGTATGTTACATTAGTTTACGTTCATTTCTTCTATCACAAAACTGACGGGAAATACACGTTTAATATTTCTATTTGTCTGGTCTGACAAGCTGTTTCTAGAAAAAACCTACAAGGTTCCAGTAATTAACATTGTTTTTCTTGAAGACATCTCGCAGCTAGGATTTGGCGGTCTTATTTTTTCCTAAAAGAATCTGTTCCTTTTCTCCAATTGAGTATTAACGCTGTCTTCATTAGTGGTTATCTGCTCTCAGCCATCCAAGCCTGGGTTTCCACTTCCTTAACTCTTGTATTTTGCAATTAATCACTAAACCAAGCCCAACAAGCTGAAAGCTAATTGAAGTTGAATCTCTTTATTTATGTGTAAGTTCGCCACTGGATAAATCTTTCATCAGTTATTACTTTGTTGCACAGTTACTTACTATCATTTCTAGTGCTCGTGACGGTGTGGAATTTGGAATCAATTTCATTTTGGATGAAGCTGAACTCAACTAGATTTTCTGCTAAAAAACAGACAAAGACTATCATTGTTGTGGAGCAACAGTATATTCATTTATGTATCTTACTGCAGACATTAGAGTTTAAATTATTCCTGTAAACCCGTTAGAATTAAATACCGTAAACAAAGCATTTTATTTGAAAATTTTCTTGCTTTCTGCGTGTTAAATTGACGTTTTGAAGTTGAGTCAAAAATTGATACTGAATTTAGTGGAATTCTAGTTCTTAGAACTTGAATTTTGACTGTATCGTTTTAAACTTGAACGCCTAATAACCTGCGCTAGTCATTGGGTGATGATTTGCCGCTTCAAATACTTGTGTATATGGACTTATCCACAGCATTTGGCGATAGTGTTGACCTTTTCGGAACATCATTTTTTTACTGAGTTCAGTTACATTTTATAGATCAAATCTATTTCTGTGCGTAAATTTTATTTTCAGAGAAAACAAATACTTCAAGGAAGACGTGATCGACTCCAAACCAAAATCAATGGAATTTGCACCTAATAACATGAAATATATACTCGTAGTTTGTGCTTAGATTTCTTTCACAGCTGACGCCATTAATACACCGGTCGAACCATTTTAAAGGTCTCAAATGCATTGCAAAATTTGGCCGTTGGAGGCATGGATATCCTTATTGTTAATTCCAGGTAAATAATTAGTGCTTTATCCATTTGTCGAATGCAGTTAGTCCCGATTTGTACTCGGGTACTAATTGTTCCCAACTTGCGGTTGTCAATTGTCTATGCAGCTTCAGCGATTTGCGCTGACGCACCTGAAAAACTGCGCATGCGTGAGCTCAACTTAATTTTATGTCAGCCGCTAGAAGGTCTTACAACTTTCAGGTTATAGTTCTAATAGTAAATGCAATGTATAAATTAGTGAAAAATCATATGTGAATTTATTGCAGAATTTTACAGGTAACCCTCAATCTGAGTTATTTCTCATGTATAAGCTCATACAACTGCCGTTAATAGAATAACATGGTGACTGAATTCTCCTCTAATTTATGATGGATGACCCTTTATTCAATCATTTTTGAACGTCATAATGCTTCTGCATGTATATATACATTTGGCTCTGCTAGGGGTTTTGATCGTGAAAGTTTTTTTATCTAGGTGGGTGAGTCTTTTATGCCCAACAATTTAATTGCTTTCGAGCGTGAAGCATTTTTGTTATTACTGTAGAATGATAACCTTAAGCAGTAGATATCAAGAAATTGCGTTCTTTTTTTCCATGTACTGCGAAACGGAAAAAGCTTTTTCTACCAACTCGCCTGATTTTGTTTTTTCCCCGCCTATGCGAGGAAAGATTCCAGTGTGAAGTGCAATAACGCGCTTCGAGTTATATACTTATTTGAACAGTTAAGCTCGACTTGAAGTGAAAAGCTCAGTTTTTACTGTGATATGAACACGTAACGTGAGCTGAAATTTTAGCCCTGGAAGTCGAGGGTTCAAATTCTTTAGAATTTGAATTTTTATGAGCACCGAGTTTGCTGCAAATCATCACGGCATGTACAGCTGAAGTCTTTGCATTTACTGTAATTTTTTATTTTATTTTTATAAATTAAGGTTAGTTCATGTTTAATTTGGCCATGTTTCTTCCATTGTATTATTTATTTGTTCGCTGTAACATCTTTTCTCGAGCTGTCGAAGATGCGTGTTTCTGAAAAATTTAAACTTCTTCCGGCAGCCGAATGAATTACAACGTACACTGACATCTTCCACTCGATTAGAGAGTCAGTTCATAAAGGAAGTTCAAGTACGAGTTATTCTCGTGCCCTAACATTCAAAGCATTGTTGTCTTACACGAGCGATAACTATTAATACTTGTACAATTTTGCGAACGTGGATGAATCGTTAGGCCGACATGGAATGCCATTGGTGCTCGTGAAATGGGATCAGTGTAAAGTTCTATTTTATACCTTGGATCTTGATGTCCTTGAGTGAAATTTAGAGTAAATCGAAAATTTATGATGGGTCGGATACTATAACTACTTGTCGAATCATGCGAATTCATTTTTCTTCGCTTCTAAACTCTCAAGGGTGAAAGAAGTATGATATTACGACATTAATTAAAACAATTCTTATGAGTCAGGAGACCGTAAAAAGACGGTCTTTTATCATCGTGATACATTAAACTGATGTTGGTGATGTTAATGGTTCGCCTGTGGGCTTATTTAGTTAGTTTCTTTTTACTTTTTGACTTTCATTAAGAATACAAGTTTTCTGCGGGGGATTTGATACTCTGTACTTTTCAAGAATATGACAAGAATTAAGTTAATCTATTCTACTTCGAACTAGAAAAATGAAATAAAAAAAATTTCATCACGTTCAAGGCATTAACGAACAGCATGGCAAAATGTCGTTCAATTTAAAACAATGTCCAAGAGATAATAATTTTGGAGAGCGTCACCTTCACAGCATTGAACGCTACTTAACTACAAATTAGCCAGATTTTTGGCTGAAAAATAGCAGTTATAATTTGAAGACAATATCGGTCAAAGAATGGAAGTGCCTAATGAATAAATTATGCCACCAACTTTAAAAATCGAGTCTGTGTCGAAAAATCATTTCTCGCGTTGGGTAGAAGTATGGACTGCATATTTAAATTGAATATATTTAGTACATATTTTGTAATTATTGAATGGGAGCCACACAAATTTTTTCCTGTTCCCGTTCGATCGATATTAAATCCGTTTACTATGAGATATTGAAGCATTAAGTCATTTTAATTTGCAACGTGTGATGAGTTACATTATTTTGCCGAGCATTTCTGAATAGTTTGTAGCTTACATTATTTATGTATGGTCTCCAGTTGCTTTTCTGCTGCCGGCATTGTTTAGAATTTAGCGTGTGACTAGTTAGGGGTAAATGGCGTCTGTTATATTACTTTTACTCTATTTTATAGGCTTAGTAAACTGTCCTATTGATTACTATCGGAATTTGTACATAATTATATTTATGTACATAAATTATGGAAAATACAATGTTGTAAAATTGACGCGTTTTATGCAACTCACTTCATTCGACAATTGGTTTGCTGTAATGGACGATGGCCTGCATACGAATCATACACACGTCCAAATACATACCTTCACAACAAATTTCTCCTAACAAGTTTCACTGAGTAGTGACCTCGATATAAAAAGTTAAATATCAGCGCAATTAATTGAAATTTGGAAATATAACTGCCTCATACGATGATTTTTCTTGACAATTTTATTAACAGTGAATTTCGATTTAACGTCAATCATAAATTACAAGTTTTTATTATCGTGTCTACAGTCATTCCTAGTACTCCAAACAAAAAATCCGTGATGTCCGAGAAGAAAAAGCCCTAAACCTGTTTCTCTTAGGTGAAAGCATACGTTCCAGAAAATTTAAAGCCCATTAATTGAGTTCCAGACCTGGAAAACCTACAAATTTCGCCTAACATCGGCTGGCTGTACAAAAAAAAGCCTTTAGTGCGAAATTAATAGGAAAACATAACGCTCTTCCGTAAGGTTTATTCCGGGCACTGAAGTAGCGTGGTGAGTGCAATTAGCCAATGGAGCGAAGCACTTTATTCAAGACGATGCAGCGTCTACAGTAGTGAGTGAGCTAAATAATATTTCGGAAGAATCACTAGTTGTAGTTGTGGTGGTAGTGAAAGCAGCGCTTCAGAAACTTCCTACCTCTATTGCCTTTGGCCTATCCTATGCCCCCTGAGGGGGAAGAATCACTAACTCGAGGTTTCTTCACTGTTTCTGCCCAATTACGTCACGTCTCACACCATAGAGGAAGGAACTCAAATTTTAGTTTGAAAAAACATTAATTTCGAAATGAATGTCAGAAAGTATGTTACCTTTCTTTTTCTTATTAGGATACAACGTCAACATTGAGAATGCAGATCACGTTGAAGCTTGAAGGGATTTTTATCGCGAGCCAGTTTTGGAAAGTGATGGGGCGGAAATCAGCAAAAATTGTAATTACTATTTCTTCAAATGAGAAATTCCTCGAATTTCATAGCATTAGAAAACAACTGAAAAAAAATACAAAACGAAAACTGAAAGCTCAACATGTTACGAATTATGAGTGACGCATTGACAATTCTATAAAAGAGTGGTGCATTAAAAGGGCTAACCAAAAAAATTTACATCCACTATTTCAAACAAACATAATATTGTTGCCACATTGTTGATCCTTCCGTAAGAATAAACCTATGTGAAGATTAAGCATTCAAACGGTAAAACATCGTCTGTTCAATCTAAACGCTGGCATGTTAAGACGAATGACAATATCAAGTTTCAATGGTATGAATTAAATTTTGTAATGTGATAACCGGTTGATATTTTTCTGGTCCCACAATACACCAGGTTTAGGAGAATGTTGAGTTGAAGATCAAAATGCAAACCACGCACCACGCATAGGGCCTGCGACAGATATATTTCCTAGTATCGAGTTAATATCCCGATGCGAATTTAATGCGTGCTGGTACTCAATGTAGGGTGATTTTAAGTGTCAAAATTCATGACTTTTTTTAATGTTAAATGTCAAGGCCCTTCATAAACTCGATCTATATTCACGGACATGACAGAATATCATAAAATGAGAAGGGGAAAGTTGACGTTAAGAATATTGAAAATTAAAACATAATCCAAATATTGTCATCATTAATGAAAATTTTAAAAGCTTCACATCCACTACTAGTAATGAAAAGTCAACTGACAATGACACATGAGCTTCACGATTTCACTATATAGCTTACGCGATTGAAAAGCAACGATTCTACATGGAATAATTTACGTACAAAACAGTGAGTCAAGTCACACACGGACTTTTTATAAACCAACTTACCGTTCATCCATCCCCAAAAGCTGTACATAGACACAGGTCGCGCCAGGAATTTTGAAACATACATTGTGAGAGACATAGTTTCCTGCACAACATCGTAATTCTGTACATCCCTTTTTTGTACCCGGTAAACATGACCGAGTCTAAGCTAACCCAGAAAATTAAATAGCATGCTGTTTTTGTTTTCTTGGGTACAGAACACTTATATCCCGAAATCGAAGCCTTCCTGTGAGCCATCCCATCATTTACCTTTCAAGTTCGGAGAGAACTGGAGGTTTCCACTTGTGAGGAGGAAACCGTTTCCCGCAAGAAACGACATCGTCGGCGCTTGGACAGGACAAGGGCGCCCAAATTCAGCGATTCCGTCGAAGATACTGCTGAAGAATACCCTAGTAAGTTAATGAGGACACACAGTAGAGAGCTGGAGGTCGGCGAGTCCTACATGAGATCTGTGGTTCGTGACGACCGGAGTTATAAGTCGTACGCGAGTTCACGTCAGAGAACGCGGGAGAACAAAGTGACCCGCTCCAAGTGCTCGAGAGCAAGCTGAAACATTCGGAGCAGCCAGGAATGCTCTGGTTCGTCTATGATGTCTCTAAGCTACTTGATGTCAACCCCTCAAACTATTAAGTCTGGAGCGTGCTTGAGAAGACATCTAATAAAGCATCCATACAACACCGTGGCAGCTTTCAGAGCAGCTATTGTAGATGCCAGGACAAACATTCCCAGGACCCTCCTCATTACTGCGTGTGGGCAGCCCCGAAAACGGGTAAAGGCTATTATTGTGGTAGCTTGGTTTAGATTATAAGTAAACTGAACGCTCTCTATCGTCATGAAATGTGACACAAAGAGAGCAAAACGACGAGATCATTTAGTATGGACTTTGTAACATGGAATCTATGAACAAGTGTGTTCCAACATAAGATTCCTTGCGCATAGAAACAGCAAGTTGAGAAAAAGAGGAAAACATGATCGAGCAATCAGCGAAGAAGGTATGAAAATGGAAAGAAGCAGAGTGGGAACGACAGATAAAAGTTCAGAAGGCCTAGCTGGAACTGAGGTAACCTAAAAGTGTTCCCCTGGAGTCGGGCATCCCCATCGCATACGGTAGACATGCCTAACCCTATTGTCAATTGTATGCCTCGAAGGATACAGCGGGAGATGGCGGTTTCAGCGACTGATTCGCCTTTCGTCAGTTTTTATGAGCGCATTACATTCAATGGGCATTAAACGCTCTACCTCCGGTCTCTAGCCATGTTTACCGCAGATGTTTGTCCTCAACTACCTGGCACACTCTGTACGTACAGATGTTACCATAAATGAATGTACGTTCACATATATATTTAAGCACAATACAAGACAAAAAATTCAAATTTTTCGTTGGCAGAGCAATGTTATAATCTGGCTAAGAAAAGTAGCGTAGGTCTCTCGAAAGGAAGAAAAGGTTGAATAAACACATCAAAGGACACATCAAAGGAAGAGAAACGCAAGCGGAATTGTCACTCTCACGGTGTACCTTAGTGATTCCTTTTGGGAAAGGCATACAGGAGCAACACTAACATCAAGCATTGCTGGTACCAGAGTAATCAGAAATCACATTGAGAAGTTCAATTTTTCCAAGTTGCAGAGGTAATGCAAATCAGCAGACTACCCAGAATGGACCTCAGGAGCCCCATACATCCTCCGCCGAGGCGCTAGGTCTCCAAGATACGCTCGAGAAGAACTGTCTTCCATAGTGGATCCTTCTCCGAGAATTATCTCAGAGCGAAACCAATCCATAGTTTCAAAGGTGAATAAATGTACTCGGGACGTCAATTTACGTATTAAAATTTAAGCTCATCACGAAAACCTACCGTTACTACTAGAGCTAAGTATTTTTCTTGAGACGTAAATAGGTAACTTACTATGAATGCAAATAGCAGACTTATTTTAGAATATTTATGAAATTTACTCAAGATTTCTGTACTTCAATCAACATAACTCTCCGATTTTCCTTCTTTCACATTTAAGATTTTCTCTTAACTATCAACTCAATTTTCGTAAATAATTGCATGATCGATTCTAATCGGTGTCGGATTTATCTAAACAATCCCATTTATTCCCAATAAATCCATCTTCATCAAACGCAGCGGTACAAGTTTTATCTCATGCAAATGTTAAAAAGTTCGTATCTCATTTTAGGAATGCTTATTCCGGTGAGCTCCAGGTGAATAAATCTTGCGTAGTGCTGACACACACACGCACACGATACACATTGGCTGACACTTTTCAATATTGTGCAAACTTGGTCAAATAGACATACAGTAGGTCAAATAAGTATTCGTAACGTTCGAGAAAAAGTGTATTT